>QEPC01008309.1:156575-182239 GCA_003113815.1 Sphenodon punctatus | reverse complement strand
GAGGGCCAGAGATGTTTTGTTTTGGCCACAAATGAACAGTGAAATAGAAGCACTTGTGTGAGGGTGTTCAGTTTGCCAGAAGTACAGGTCATGTCAGCCTAAACAACCTATGCTGGTGCTCAAAGAGCCTGTAGCCACATGAACAAAAGTGGGAATAGATCTGTTTGTGTATGCAGGAAAGCAATATGTACTAATTGTGGATTATTTTTCTCACTATCCAGAGGTTGCCTTATTAACAAGTGCCACAGTTTCTCAGGTCATTGAAAAAATCAAGTCTATTTTTGCCAGGCATGGCATACCAAAGGTGGTTCAAACAGATAATGGCCCTCAATTTGCTTGTCAGGAATTCGAAAACTTTTCATAGGTATATGGGTTTCACCATATCACCTCAAGCTCGATATATCCACAGTCTAATGGCCTTGCTGGAAATGGGGTAAAAATTGTCAAGAAACTGCTAAAAAAAGCACAGGAGACAGGCACTGACCCATTTTTAGCTTTATTGAACTATAGGGCATCACCATTGGAGCATGGAAACGCTCCTGCTGAGCTTCTCTTTGGAAGACTTATTCGAACAAGGTTGCTGTGTTTATTAAAGAGTAAGCGAGATGACAATCTGAGGTACACTTACAGAAAGAATGTATGAAACGAAAGCAAAAGGCTTATTATGACAAGGGCTCCAGAAAATTGGCACCACTGTAGCCAAATGACCAGGTACTCATTTATGATGGCGCAGCGTGGACACAGAAAGCTAAAGTCATCAAAGAACAAGTTCCACGGTCATATCTTGTAAAAACAGCCGATGGCCAATCATACAGAAGGAACAGATGGCATCTTCAACTCATTGTGGGACACAATGAGGAGTATAAACCTGAGACATTGCAACCTGCACAAACTAATACAGGACCAGCACAATCTGAACAAAGGGAGAGTGAACTGATGCGAATGCCAGAAAGCCAGGCACAAAGTCAGCCACAGGGTGAACATATACTACGTAGATCTATAAGAGTGCGCAAAACACCACGGAGACTGATTGAAGAAGACTGCTGAAATGACGCAGGACTGAAATATGAAGGGTGTCTATCTGCAGATTTATCCTGTTGTTTCGTTATGGTGTGTTGTGTTTTTTTGTTTTGTTTTGTTCTGGTATGTTAGTATAAAAAAGGGGGGAGATGTGAGGGTAAGGCTCCTTTAAGAGAGGACTGGAAGAGCAACCATAGAGATAGAAGAAGAAGGGGCGGGGCCAGAGAGAGAGAGGGAGGCAAGCAGAAGGAGCAGCCATGTTGAGAGGATAAGTAGCTCCTACAAATGGAGTTGGTGTAATACAGTTATAATAAAGTAGTACTTGTTAGTATACTACTGTCTCTAGACACGTGATTTACAGAGAACAGCACATTTCTGTATTAACTCCTGAAGACTCCCTCTTGGGTGACTGTGATTTTTTTAAAATTCAGTGCATATGATAAACCATTTAAGATTTTGCCAATCAGTTGTATTCTCTTCATTTCTGTCTGGTGCCAGTTATTTCTCAGGCCACAAGAATCTCACAGGGCTCAGAACCCGAACTCAGGCTGCATTCCCATCTGTGGCGGCGGTGGCGGCAGAGAGAGTGGCAAGGGAAGATGCAGCAACAGGGAGGAGCTGACTGACAGTAAAAGAGCAAATGTAGATGGGCTGACATGCACGAGAGAAACCGCGGCAGATCCCTATTCACACAGGCTGTTTTCCTGTCAGCCTGCTCCTCCCCGCTGTTGCGTCTTCCCACGCCGCTCTCTCTGCCGCCACCACCAGCGCAGATGGGAATGCAGCCTATCAGGTTACACCAGGGCTTGCCAGAAAGCTCAGCAACACTTTTCATGTCATGGTTCAGCCCTGTCACCTGCATCCAATACCTGCTCTGCAAGATCCCGCCCACGGCTTGGTAAAGTTTTATGAGGACTGATTGTGCTGTTTAGCTGTTTGGTGGAAAAGCACCCCCAGTATCAAACAAATGATGGGTGCCAAAAGCACTACCAGTTCCCACTCACTCCCCTGGCAGGGCTGGAGCTGAGCAAGGATGGGGCTGCTACTGCCATTCATTAGCTGTCTGGAAGGGAGTGTTTTGGATGGTGGAGTGCTGGGACCTTGCAGACCAGCTCTGCCAGCTCCTCCAAATGAATACCTACCACAAATTTGGGGTCCTGGCGCAGGCCTGAGCCTTGGCACATCTTGGAAGCCCCACCTTGTCCTGTTTTATGGGATCAGTTCCAGTGGGTGTCGCCCACTGATGCAGAGGATGTCCTTGGGGCGGTTAAGGCCACCTGTTGTGAACTGAACCCGTGCCCATCCTGGCTGGTTAAGGCCAGCCGGGAGACGTTGCCACTGTTGGCTGGGGTGGTCATCATCAAGGCGGTGGTGATGTGGCCTCTGCTAGAAACCATAATTGGATGTTGACTCTCTGGCCAGCTAGGAAGGTTATTGATCAGGAGGTGCCTCGGCAGCTTCAGGGACATCTGGACCATGTCAGTTTTCTGGACCCCTTGCAGTCTGGCTTTTGATCGGGTTTTGGCACTGAGACTGCACTTGTGGCCTTGGTCAATGACCTTCACCGTGAGTCTGACCAGGGTCGATCGATCCTGTTAGATCTTTAGGCTGCATTTGATACTGTTGACCATGAGATGTTGGTGACCCACTTGCGGACCGAGCCAGGGTGGGTGGGACTGTTTTTGAACGGTTCCATTCCTCCCTGGCCGGAAGAACTCAACTTGTGGTGCTGGGTGATTGTTCATCTTCTCCCTGGGACCTCATGTGTAGAGTCCTGCGTTGTTTTATTCTGTCCCCTCTCCTGTTCAATGTGTACCTGCAGCCCTTGGGCGAGGTCATCAGAGGATTTGATGCATGGTGTCATCAGTATGCTGATGCTGATGACATCCAACTTTCTCTCTCCTTTTCAACTGACCAAGGCCCGGCAGTCTCGGTGCTTACCTAGTGTTTGATGGCTGTGGAGGACTGGATGAGGGTGAGTTGTCTGAAGCTGAATTTCGACAAGACAGAGGTGGGAGGGGGTGAGGGGGTGGTGGCACCCATCATCGATGGGGTCTGTCCTCCTTTGGTCCTTCAGGTTCGTAATCTGGGGGTGCTCCTTGACTCATGGCTCCACCTGGATGTCCAGGTGGCAACTGTGGCATTTCGCCAATTGCATCTGGTACACCAGCTTTGGCCATATGACTTGGACGTGGATCTAGCCACCATCATCCATGCTTTCATCACCTCATGACTGGACTATTGCAATACGCTCTACGTGGGGCTACCCTTGGTGACAGTCCAGTCCGGAGACTGCAGCTGGTGCAGAACGTGGCGGCCTGTCTCCTTGCAGGGATGGGTCTCCGGGAGCACATTACACCAGTGCTTTGTTGCACTGGTTGCCTATAGTCTTCTCGGCCCAATTCATGGTGTTGGTTTTGACCTATAAATCCCTAAAGACCCTGGGACCACTTATCTGCAGGATCGCCTCACCCCCCAGGTCCTGAATCGGCCCCTACAGTCAGCCAGGTGTGACTTCCTCAGAGTCCCCCAGGTATCTCGGGCGGTGACAATGAGGGGGCGTTCTCAGTGGCTGCACCACGACTGTGGCTTTCCCTCCTGACAGAGGTCCACCTGGCCCCAGACCTTCCCTCTTGCCGAAGACAGTGTAGGGGCACTTTTAGACGAGACAAATTTGCGCATGGCTGGTAAAAAATGCGCCTGTTTTCATGCTCGTTTAAACACCTAAACCGTTTTAAATGCGCATTTGCCATGATCGTGTAAAAGCCCAAACCGTTTTGAATGTGTTTTTTTAAATAATGCGCATTTTTTAAAACCGGTTTTGGCACCCCCAGATCATCAAAGATGCTCAAAACCGGTTTTAAAAAATGTGCATTATTTAAATGCGCATTTACAAAACCACATTAAAAGTGTCTCGTCTAAAAGCGCCCTAAGACCTGGCTGTTCTGCCAGGCTTTCGGTGAGGGAGACTAGTGATGGGTTGGGGGTGGGGGGGTTAGTTCTGCCTTGGAATATGTTTTATTATTGGTTTTATATTTTTGTTTGAATTTATTTATGTGCTATTTATGTTTATATTATATTTTTATGTTTTAATGTTGTGAGCTGCCCTGAGCTGCTGTAGCAGGAGGTTGCAGCCAAGAAAAAAATTATTTTACAAATTAAGCACTTGTTCGTAGTGTGTGGATTGTAGCTCTCGCCTCTGTTTTATCCATGCACTTTGCACATTCAGACTGGATTACTGTTTTTCATTGGAGTCCCTTTGAAATTCAGGAAGTTGAGCCTGTGCAGAATGTGTGTGCCCATGTCCTCAGTAATGCTTCTCATCCCTGCCCTCAGCTGCTTCCGCCTTGTTTCTAGATAGAATTTGAAAATTGCTTTTCACCTATAAAGCCTCTTCTGGTGTGGGTTTTGTATCCCAATAGGCCACTTCCCTGTGGTCTGACCCCAAGTTCGGGATCAGCCTCGATGTTCAAGCTGATAGCTTCTAGATTCCTACCTCTGACAACCAGTGACAGGGGTGTCTGTTCTGATGGATTCTCACCTTGAAATTTGTTTGTCTTTTACAAAGGAGTTGGGCTTTGTTGACTTTCACAGTACATTACATTGCCTTTCTAATTGCACAGGTTAAATATCTTGCCTAGAAGCATATAGGTGCATTTGTATACATCACACCCTAGGTATCTACAATAAATTAAATCAGAACATGTTCAAAACAAATGTCACTGTCTCATGGCCTTCTATAACAGAATCGGCTCATCCCGATATAGGTAAGAAGGAGGTGTCTCAGAGCTATGACAATGGGAAAACATACTGAGAAGTCAACTGCCCAACATCCAAAAATAGGGTGGTGAGTTCATTCAGTCAGCCCTCAGAGGCATTTTTAAAGTCAATTACACAATCCAAACGGTATCTCCTTACCTTATTACACGTGTGGACAAAAGTAAATAAGTCTGTGATTTCCAAAAGGTTTGCTTACACGACTCCTGTAACAGTGCATGGTTCCCTGAGGTAAACCCCTGCAGTATCAGAGCCCACAAGTAACTCTCTCTTAGGAATCACCTCAATGTTCTTTAAGGAATCAGCTCTCATCAAGTTGCTTTGAAATTAGCTCTGTCTCATTTATTCTCCACACAGGTGTACAGTATCTCTGTTCTTCAATATCTCCACCATTACAGTCCCTCAAGCCAGGTGTCAAGTATCTGGCTGCTATTCACAGTGTTTAGTCTCTCTCTCTCTCTCTCTCTCTGCCCAGATCCTCTGGCACCCAGCAACCCCTAAGGCTCAGGCAACTTTCTTTGAACCTTGTCAAGTCCTCTGCAACTCCTAGCAGGCGGTGCTCCTGCAGGAGGTCCTTCTCCTGTGGCTCTCTGGCTAAGGGCTAGACAGACAGAGCTTCCCCTACTCCTGTCTCTCTTCTTCTGCAGTTCCTTGGGCTGCTGACTCATCTAAGCAGAGCCCTGATCTAACATTTCCTCAGCAGTTCCTCTCAGACTGAACTCTAAGCTCAGCTTCTCAGTCCTTCAGGGCTGGCTCAGCCATGCCCTGTACAGCCGCTGCAATTAAGGCACTGTTTCTGGCTAGTCACAGCACCTGCAGCATTGCTGGCACAGCCCACCGACTAGCATTTGCTGCTGTCTTAAAGGGTCCTTCCAGTCTGTGCCCTGCCACAACCCCACTTTGAGACATAAATGTAATCCTGTGATCCCAGGCAGTAACAAAGACCTGCAAAGTATATCACAAATCAGTTTGGATTGTGACCCCCATCCGCAGATGGCGTGACTGCACTCACAGTTTTGGAACCTCTGAAATAAATCAAAATACTAATGGCACTTAAATGGCACTTTGAAGACTTTCTACTACTCCTTGAAATGCCCCTGTGAAGTAAGCATGAAGAATTGGAGATGGAGAGGTTAAATGACATGCACAGAGGGAGACTAGATTGGGGCTGGGATTAAAATTTGGTTACCCATTTGGTAGGTCCATAATGCTATGGCCTTCCCCCAACCAAGATAAAGCCAATTGGCAGTGGCCAGGAAACCTTGATCTTCCACAGTAATGGGGTGAGAAGAGCATCTTACCTGATCCATCAATATTTCATTTTTTTAAAAATGAACAGAACATGAACTGGTTGATTTCTGTCTCTCTCTGGCTCCTGGAATGGCATTCAGTAGTTAATGTATAATACTTGGAATTATAAATTATTATGATTATAATCTTCTGAGCTCTGAAGCCAGTGCTTCCTTTGTTTTGTATTTTAAAAAGAAGACAGAGAGAGAGAAAGAGAGAGAGAGAGAGAGACTGAGGCTCAAGTCCGAGAAATCCCAGCCCTTTAACCCAGAAACATGGTAAATATTCAGAGTGGCTGCAGAACTGCAGCAGTGCCAGCTCCCCCTTCCCCCCCCAGGCCTACTTTGTTCTGTTCTACTTTTGTTCCTACTCCTACTTTGCTAGACTGGGTTTGGGGTTGGATTAAGCTGCTTAGGCCTGGGAAGGGGGGCTGGCACTGCTGTTGCCATCACCAACCAGCTGTTTAGCACCCAGAAATTAGGAATGAGGGCGGTGCTTCTGTGTCCAGCTGTGGGTGGGACCTTGTAAAGTAGCAACAATGACAGATTCTGGAAAAGATGAGGGCTGGCTTGAAAAGGGGTGCTGGGGTGGGGTGGGCTGAGATCTGGCATAAATTCAGCTCTGTTGAGGCCTTAGTGTTTGACAGGTCTGTGACCCAGATAAATTAAATACAGGGATGGTGGACTAAATTACATAAATTCTTCTTCCCTTTCTTGGGAGGCTCTGTGACTTTCTGGCACATGGAATTTTTAGACCTCAACAACAAATCAACTTTAATGTGTGTGTATGCTCTGAAATCAGTCTCCATGTCCATTATAACTAGCATGTCTCAGAAGGGTTTCTTCATTGTTCATACAGTGTTTTGAGGAAGATCAATTCATTAATTTTTCTAAAATGCTTTGAAGATGCAGGGTCAAATTCTGTTGTTGGCTGCATTATTGTAAATTAGGAGTAAAACATTTGTCTTCCGTGGAGTTACCCATACTCAGACTGAAGTAACAGGGCAGTATTGGACTCATAAACCCTATTTAGTTGTTTTGATACATATTAGCAATAGACCACAGAGATATCTTTTGCCACCCGGGGCCCAGAATGTTAGCAGCTTTATGACATTTGCTGACTAAATATGGACCAAAATGGTATGGCATTTATAAACATATGGCTATGGATAGTATGTATCTCTGTGACTCTCCCTTTAGATGCTGGATCCCCATGTCTAAATTGAGCTTTGCGGCATGCTGAAAATTTAACACTGGGAATGTAACAAATTGCCTAGGCAAGGAGATTAATGTTGCAACTTTGCAGCACCCAACCTGATTGTTTGAAGAAAGAAATCCTGCAAAGGGGAGACTATTCAGTTATTCTGCCTATGCTAGGAATCGTGATGATAGGAATGGAAGGCAGCATGTGCAACAGATATTATGGACAGAAACTCCATTACTGATTGTTAAAGGGACCACACCAAGTCTGGTATGCTCGCAATCTGGCATTTAAAAAAGAAACAGTTCTCCCTTTGCACTGCTTCTGTAATTCAATATGTTTATTGCAAATAAATATTTTAGTGTTCACTATTAAAGAAATAGATGAGAGTATTCTGTCAGTGGAAGATGTAGGGCAGAGGTGACCAAGAGGTAGATTGGGATTTACTCATGAATCATGAGCTAGGCTCCAGTAGATCATGGTGTTGGGAGAGTTAGCAGACCTCAGCGATCACCTTTGGGGAGGAGAGCAGGACTGGCACCCCAGGGAGTGTTTCCAGGGAAGAGAAGGACTAGGAGAGTGTCTCCAGTTGTGCAGGTACAACTCTCGGGGGGGGGAGAGTGCTCCTCTCCACACCTGAGACCAGTTGCTGAGGCACCTTAGACTTGGGCTACAGGCCTGGAGTCCTGGAATCAGGGCCAGCAATACCATAGAGGCAGTAGAAATGGCTACCTAGGGCAGTAAGTTGAAGGGGGTAGCAATAACTGCAGCCACCCTGTGTGCAGCTGAATCCAGGGCCACCAGCCCCTTAGTGCCCAACATGCATGTGGGTTACGCTCACAATGTGCATGGGTTGCATGCATAGTGCGCACGCATTGCAGAAGCTCTGTTCAGGGAGAGTGGCAACATTTCATTTGCCTAGTGCAGCAAAAATCCTTGTGCTGGCCCTGGCCAGAGCCAATGGGAGGGGTCCTGGTAGATCATCTGAGGCTGGCACCTGGATCAAGTGGATCATGTGCACCATAGGTCTGGCCACCCCTGACAGCATATATTGTGGTGGTTCCCAAACTGTGGACTGCTGAGCCAGCTACAACAACAACAAAGGGTACCCTGCTAGTACTGCAGTCCTCTCCTTGGGAAGGTTGTCTATATGGGATAACGATAAGGCACATTTACAGACTACAGTATGCAGCCAGTTCATGTTTTATATATATATATAAATATATATATATATATATAAATCACTGTAAAAGCACTGCATACTCCTAGTAGCGCTATAGAAATGGTTAGTAGTAGTAGTACATGAGCATTGCTGTCATCCATCTTGTGAAGCTGTCCTTCTTGCACATCCATGGCCAGCCCACAATGAATATGCATTAGACTATGGTCATCACCAGTGAATAAATAGTAGTTTGTGTTAAACCGAGTGTTGACACTACAGTGTCCTATTGGTCCAAAAAGTTTTGGACCCCCTTGTCTATGGTTAGCTCATAGAACATGCTGCTTGACCTTGGGCCAAGACCACTTTGTACATCAGCTATTCTGTATATAAAATAGGGATAATCATCACCCAATTTAAAAATGAGGTGAGGCTTAATTAATACATGTTTGAGTAAAGTGATTTATGATACCTAAGCAGGACTTAATAAAACTTCCTGTAAATACTGCAACGGAGGGAAATATTTTGAATAAATTAAAAATTAGAGGGGAAATCTATTTCAATTGAGAATTTCTAGATGGTTAATTGTGATAAGCAATGAGATAAAAACAATTTTATTTTGAAGATCCTTTTAAACCCTGCTGACTTCAAAATAATCAATATGTACATTATGTTTTGTTGTTCTTGTAATCCAGTTCTTCAGTACACAAAGTTTTCATGGTTTATGATTTACCATTATTGCTGTTCTAAATAATGTATTATCAAATAGAGATGGATGTCTAGTGGATGGGGGCAGGGCAGAGAAAAGAGAGAGACTAAAGAAAAGGCCCACTTACAAATGTGCCTGAGAAGCAAAAGACTGTCTCAGACATAAATAAAAGAGAAGGGTAATTTAGCCCACATAAGCCAAACCAAGGTTATATGAGCCACAGGAAACCCTGCACATTCACGCATGCATTGACACAGAAAGATCTTTTATATGCAGTCTTTTCAGTCAGGCCTCCAAGCCTTCACTCAAGGTTCTTAGCTTCTAGCCAGGGCAGGCAGCTCACCTCTGACTCTGAGGCTTCTGAATTCAGTAAACCTTAGTCTATTCAAACAGTTACTTTCCCAGTCCTAACCAAGCTACTCTCTATCTCTGGGTAACCAAGTAGCTTTCATCAGGCACTTTAACCAAACAGCCACTGGTCCCTCTCCAGTCAGCAGCTTCCAACAGACTGCAGTCTGGCCCAGCTTTCTACTTTGTTGGGATGGCTTGGCCACACCCAGCCACAGCTGCTTTTAATCAGGCAATGCCCCCTCTAACAGTCAGAACCTGGGGACTTATTAGCACAGTCCTCAGGCTGGCACTACTCTTTAAAGGGCCAGTTACTCACAGGAACTCTGCCCTGTTAAAGCGAATTTTTACTAATGTCTCTCCATTGACACCAATGGAGTTACATCAGGAGTGAACCTGAGCTCCATATTTACATTTTGGAACTTTCAAGTAACCTTGCTTATAAACTTTTCAAAATGTTACTGTCTGATTTGTGCATGAGATTGGAGTTGCGCATGACTTCAGAAAGGTTATAGAATTCAAAATTATAACACTATGATGCTGTTTTTGTATGTCAGTAGCGTAGGCCATGTTTTCAAAGGGAAATCGATCTGATTTCTAAATTTTCCTGTCCCCAGTTTTGAATGAATAAAATCTCATTTTAGTGTTCATTCACAAGGTGCATTTGAACATGCAACTCAAGTGGTTAGACATTCAGCTGTCTACTTTGGCATCCCGCAATCTTTCCCACAAATAAACCCAATTTATGCACACACAGAGTGGTCCTACAGAATTAGCTCAAATTCAGAGATGATGTGGAAAATTTCATTTGTATAGAAATTGTATGTAATTAGGTCAGCAGTGTTTTGATATACACAGTGACAGTTATCTAACAATTGTTTCTGCATTAGCTAAAAAACAAAGAACAATATGAGCATCAATTTGGTGTACTAGCCTTTCCCTGCTGGAGATTTGTCTTCATTTTTTCTTGCCGGTCTATTTTTACCGTTCTCATAACTATGCTGCCTGAATCCTGGACCTTCCTGGAACAAAAGAAGACCTTACAGTGCTTGTGTGCTCTAGGCTAACTAGTCATTTATTTAATGTCACTAAATAAAGGACATGGCACAGAGAAAGCTGCACTATACAATCATTCAGGTTGTGACAAAAGTCTACAGATGAAGATCATATTATGCTCTTAAAACTTCATTGTCATGTCTCCAACATGTACTTTCCCCTTGTTTCGTCCGTACACACACTTCCTCTTCCTTACTTTCCCCTCATTCTATCCCCCATGTTGCTCCCCTCTGAAACCATTGTTCTCTGACCTACAACCCTCTCATTCTTGCCTACGTTCACTGCACCCCATAACTTTTACACACTCCATTTTCCAATAGTGCTGGCAGCTCCTCATTCTTCACCAGGATTGGCTTTGAGGTGTTTGGTCTGTCTCTGTTCTTCCTGCTTTGCACAGTCGAGGGTGAGGGAGCATATAGCAGGTTAGCCCTTGGGATGGGCAACTATCCACAGGATCCACCTTGTCAATCCATCCATCACCACAGCAAGCACTCACAAACCACCAGGTTCCTCTCACCAAGTGCACTCATTATTTACAGCGCTTTACAGGGTGCCTGAGCTGCATACTCACTTCCCAAACAATCCTGTCTTCTTTTAGAGGAGCCTTCATCCTCAGGCCTTGGGGAATATCTACACTCTCCTTGACACTATCCTCTGGTTTCCATCAGCCCTCCAGTAGACTCCAACCCTGGCAGCCTCTCACCCTTCTGTTCAGTTTCTGCTACCTCAACATTCACACATACATGAAAATGTCCTTACGAGGCTGGGAGAAAACATGCACATGCAAATCTTGAGCACTTTTGTGTGTGTGAGAATGCACTATTCCACATAATTTCTGCTTGTATGTGGATTTACAAGGTCAATTGACAGAGTTGGATTTCGTAGCCTTGTCATTTGGCCTTGTAAATCCACATAAAAGCAGAAATTAGGCAGAATAGTGCATTCACACACACACAAAAATGCATGAGATTTGCATTTTCGTGTTTTCTCCCAGCCTTGAAAAGACACAAAGACGCCGTTTTTACACATGACAAAAATGTGTTCTTATAAGTGCTTGAGATAATACCAGGTGTTACAAATGCTGAAGTTTTGTAATGTGTGAATGCACTAGTCCCCTTTTATGCAGCCTTGTAAAACCCACTGACTGCTTTCACACATGACAAAAAATGGGGTATTATAATTACTTGAGATAATATTATTATATTATTATTATTATATTTCAACGTTTATGTAAGACCTGGCTGTTCCGCCAGGCCTTTGGTGAGGGGTAGGGGTTGAGTGGGTGGGAGGGAGTGTCTTTTTTTCTCTACATAATGTGGAATTTTTAACTGTTTTAAAATTTTTTATAGTTGCTGTTCGCCGCCCTGGACTGCCCTGTGGGCAGGCGGGGCGGGCTAGACATTTTGTATAAAATAAAAAATAAAATAAATATTTGCTAAAGTTTTGTAATGTGCGAATGCACTATTCCCCTTTTATGCTGCGAGATCTTGGGTCATTGTAAGAGCTACCAAATGTGGTTTTTACAATGACCTGATATCTTTCAGCATAAAAGGGAACTAGTGCATTCACACATTACAAAAAAATGTGGAATTATAATACCAGGTATTGTCTCCAGTTGTTATAATAGCCCATTTTGTAAGGTGTGAAAGCAGTCACTCTTAGGGCTCTTTTAGATGAGTGGGTCACTATCACGTGACCAACTCATGCAATATTTCAAAATCCCGCAACGCGGGATTACATGAGATGGAAGTAGGGGATCACGTGCATGAAAGGCGGTTGTGCATTATTTGCCAACCGCAAATTAAATACCTCACACATTGAGTGTGACCCGCTCGTCTAAAAGCAGCCTTACAAGGCTGCGAGATCTTGCTGCATAAAAGGGGAACAGTGCATTCACACATTACAGAACTCCAGCATTTATAACAGCTGGTATTATCTTGAGCACTTATAAGAACCCAATTCTGTCATGTGTAAAAGCGGTCTAAGAGTGTGTATGCTGATATTAAGTACTATGCATAGGATGGAGACATTGTATAGTAATGTGGAGAACCAAGTTTAAAGAACGCTTCAGCTGAATTCCCTAAGAGATAGCTATTTGTGGGCACTGATCCTGACAACACTCACCCATAAAACAAGCCTATCCCTTTCACATGGGCAATCTCAAAATTTTGCCCAATAAATTCCAATTCATGATTAGCTTATGGAACTCATTACTGTGGAGCATTGTGAATCCCAATAGTACAAATGGCTTTTAAAAAACAGGATTAGGCAAATTGAAGATGAATCTATCAGTGGCTCTGTCTTAACCAAGAAGGTCAGGGGACGCAAACTCCTGCTCAGGATGTCCGTAAAGCACTAAGTACTTGAAGTTGGAAGTGAACAGTTAGAGGTCTGCAGACTGATCTGATCCTGTTGGACTTGGGTCAGTTACTCTCTATGTCCAAGCCCCTGGGCCTGAGTGAGGTTCCCTAGCTGCAGGAGTCACCACACTCCACAGAGCATCATGACATCATGGCTGTCTGTAGGAGGTGTGACTACATTAGAACAAGGCAGGGGAACACCTTAGCCCCACTTCTTACAGAATGCTATGATGTCACTATGTTCCATGATGGGTGCAGCCACCAGGACACATTGAGCCAAGATTCACAAGAGCCAAACACCATCGAGCCTTGGCTCAGGTCAATCTGATTCAGTGGGGCTCGGATCATCCCAAAGTTATGGTCCCAGCAGAGCTCTGCAAACAAGGCTCCTCACATCTGTAACCAGAGTAACAGTAATTGGGTAAAAACAGACATGTGGCTGGCAGGACTGCTCCCCAGGCCAGAAAACTGTGGGCAACATGGGCTAGGTGAGTCAGGGCACAGAACGGACATGCCCGCAGCCAAGGGGCCGTCCTGCCACCCACACAGCCCAGCTAAGACTGAGAGCACAACAAAGGTGGGCAGGCAGCCCCACCTGTACCCTGATCCTCACCCCCCACCATAATGGATAGCCATGGCGGCCAGTGAGACACTGCCATGGCAGCCGGCCATGGTAACTCTGGCCTGGGGTGGGTATGCCACGCAGGAACAGATGTGCTAGGCTACTGTGGCCTTCATGGGTGGCCCTTAGCCCAGGCTGTGACCTTGGAGTTTTGCTGAGATCACAGCGTGGGCTAGCCACCAACATTCCCCAGAGTAATCCTGGTCCAACATCTGACAGTGGGTGTTTACATGTGATGCTGAGCCACAGCTGGATGAAGGCACATCTGTTTTTATCCATTGCCTTTCTTGGTCAATTTCTCATTGAGAAGTAGGGTTAACAAGTGTCCAAGTGTGGCCTGGAGACGCCAGGATTTTAAAAGTGGAGTCTCCAGGCCAAACCCTAGAAAGCCAAGGCTTTGGGAGGCAGTAGCTTGAAATAAACATTCCAAGTGCATGGCTTGCACTGTACTAGGCCTCTGCTGAAGAAAGCAGCATTTTTATGCACCCCCACTTCTTTCCGCCCCACTGCCAGGGCTTGGTCTCCTTGAGCCCGAGGCCATGGTGTCCCAGGCAAGTGTTCTGACCACACTGTGTCCAGGTAGCTGTTCATAAATTAGCTGCACTAGTACCTGGAGAACTGGAGGATGCTAGCAGCTACACCACGCTGCAGGTGGCTTCTGATTGGCCAGATCAAGCTGAACCCTTATTGGCTACCCTGTCAGGAAACAAAGGTGTCTGTGAAACAAGAATGGTTGCAGCAGGGGCCTGTGCTCACTGCATTTTCCCCATTAAGAGCAATGGGGAAACACAGGCCATTTTTAGATGGGCGCAGGGGGCTTGCACCTGCAAATCATGCGCCAATGAAGGAGCGCGCAGGCGGGGTTTAGACGAGCAGGGACGTGCCTTATCCCTGTGGTGATGTGCACCCTGCACGCATCCCACCACGTTGGTGGGTGGGGCCAAATGAGCACACACGGGAACAGCTTGGAGGAGCAGACGGTTCCCGCCCAGTCTCAGTCTGCAGTTAGAGGCAGAGCAGTGTGGAGCTCTGCCAGGCTGCGGTCCTGAGAGCCCCAGCCTGAGAACCTTGTACCTGAGGGCCCTGCAGCCCAATAAAGAATTGTGATTCAGCTCGGTGGTGTCTGTGAGTATCTGGGGCCCCCACTCAGCCCCTCACTCTGACCTGGCCCCCAGCCCAGACAGGAGGGCCTGACTGAGTTCCCTGTGTCCCAGCCAGGGGACACTACATGGTGTCAGGAGCAGTTCCCATCTGCCTCGCTGTCCTCCTTTCACTCCAAGCCCACCCCTCCCCAGCCAGGCATGGAGCATTTCAAGCCTCCACCAGCTCTCAGCTTCACAGGGAACCTGGGGAAAAACTGGCGAAAGTGGGAGCAGCAACTCCGTATATACCTTGAGATAACAAAGGCCCAGGAAGAGTCACAGAGCTACCAGATATCGGTTGCCTTGCACTGCCTGGGGGAGAAGGCCCTGGAGGTGTACAATACCCTCCCTAATGTCTATGTCAACCCCGCCTGGAGAATGCTAGAAGAGTTGCTTACGGCACCCAGAGGTGACTGCGAGCCCAGGAAGAACCTCGTCTTCAAATGATTTCATTTCTGGCGACTGCCCTATGACGAGGGCACTGGCATAGATGCCTTTGTCACAACCCTGCGAGAGAAGGCCCAACACTATGAGTTCGGGCCCACTGTGGACCTCATGCTGCAAGACAAGATAGTCTTCATCATCATGGATCCAAAGCTGATAGAGCGGCTTCTTGAAAAGCTAGAGGGTAAGCCTCTAGCAAGCACTCGATGTCTGCAGGACAAAGGCGATCACGAGGGCCCAGGTCACCGCCATGGCTGCTGACATCAGTGTCCTCTCCCTCAGGACCAAGCCGCCCACAGCTCAAACACGCCCGGCCAACAGCCCCTCCTCCCCATCCAGCTCCCGAGAGCGGCTCAGGGCTACGTCTGCACCCTGAAGGAGATGTGGATGCCGCCACGAGCCCCACCAATGCCCAGCGTTTGGGGAAACCTGCTTCAGATGCCAAGGGTAGAACCATTTTGCCAAGATGTGCAGAGCAAAGCTTCTCATCGGGCGACCCCCACGAACAATGAACATGCTATTCCTAGGCGCAGTCACCCCGAGCTGCCCTGCCTGACATGCTGACTCAGGTGAGGCATGGTTTGACACAGTTTGGGTGGCGGGCGTCCCCAATCTCATTCAAGTTGGACATAGGAGCAGAGGTGAACACGATTCCCCTAAAGGTGGTCAGGGTGCTACTGCAGCAGGTTACCTGGGCGAACCACAACATCAAGCTGATCGCTTTCGGAGGACCCACAGTTACTCTAAAGGGACTAGTCATGGCCCCCTGCAAAGCCGCCACAGGGGAGACACGCCTGTCATTCTATGTCATAGATACTCATGACCCCCCTCTGCTCAGCAAGGCTACATGCGTTGCCCTCGACCTCATCCGGCGCGTCCACAAAGTCACCCTCCGCCACCTTTCCATCAAAGAGGAGCTCCTTTCCCTCTACTCTGACATCATGGAGGGCCTCAGTTGCTTCCCAGGCCTCTACCACATCCACATAGATCCCAACGTGGCCCCAGTGATCCATGGGTGTAGGAAAATACCCATCACAGTCCAAAGGGTCTCAAGGAGGCTCTCACAGACCTGGAGGTGGCAGGAGTCATTTCTAGGGTTACCAGGTCCACACCATGGGTCAGCAGCCTGGTGATCACGCAGAAGAAGAACGGATCCNGTGGGCAGGCAGCCCCACCTGTACCCTGATCCTCACCCCCCACCATAATGGATAGCCATGGCGGCCAGTGAGACACTGCCATGGCAGCCGGCCATGGTAACTCTGGCCTGGGGTGGGTATGCCACGCAGGAACAGATGTGCTAGGCTACTGTGGCCTTCATGGGTGGCCCTTAGCCCAGGCTGTGACCTTGGAGTTTTGCTGAGATCACAGCGTGGGCTAGCCACCAACATTCCCCAGAGTAATCCTGGTCCAACATCTGACAGTGGGTGTTTACATGTGATGCTGAGCCACAGCTGGATGAAGGCACATCTGTTTTTATCCATTGCCTTTCTTGGTCAATTTCTCATTGAGAAGTAGGGTTAACAAGTGTCCAAGTGTGGCCTGGAGACGCCAGGATTTTAAAAGTGGAGTCTCCAGGCCAAAACCTAGAAAGCCAAGGCTTTGGGAGGCAGTAGCTTGAAATAAACATTCCAAGTGCATGGCTTGCACTGTACTAGGCCTCTGCTGAAGAAAGCAGCATTTTTATGCACCCCCACTTCTTTCCGCCCCACTGCCAGGGCTTGGTCTCCTTGAGCCCGAGGCCATGGTGTCCCAGGCAAGTGTTCTGACCACACTGTGTCCAGGTAGCTGTTCATAAATTAGCTGCACTAGTACCTGGAGAACTGGAGGATGCTAGCAGCTACACCACGCTGCAGGTGGCTTCTGATTGGCCAGATCAAGCTGAACCCTTATTGGCTACCCTGTCAGGAAACAAAGGTGTCTGTGAAACAAGAATGGTTGCAGCAGGGGCCTGTGCTCACTGCATTTTCCCCATTAAGAGCAATGGGGAAACACAGGCCATTTTTAGATGGGCGCAGGGGGCTTGCACCTGCAAATCATGCGCCAATGAAGGAGCGCGCAGGCGGGGTTTAGACGAGCAGGGACGTGCCTTATCCCTGTGGTGATGTGCACCCTGCACGCATCCCACCACGTTGGTGGGTGGGGCCAAATGAGCACACACGGGAACAGCTTGGAGGAGCAGACGGTTCCCGCCCAGTCTCAGTCTGCAGTTAGAGGCAGAGCAGTGTGGAGCTCTGCCAGGCTGCGGTCCTGAGAGCCCCAGCCTGAGAACCTTGTACCTGAGGGCCCTGCAGCCCAATAAAGAATTGTGATTCAGCTCGGTGGTGTCTGTGAGTATCTGGGGCCCCCACTCAGCCCCTCACTCTGACCTGGCCCCCAGCCCAGACAGGAGGGCCTGACTGAGTTCCCTGTGTCCCAGCCAGGGGACACTACATGGTGTCAGGAGCAGTTCCCATCTGCCTCGCTGTCCTCCTTTCACTCCAAGCCCACCCCTCCCCAGCCAGGCATGGAGCATTTCAAGCCTCCACCAGCTCTCAGCTTCACAGGGAACCTGGGGAAAAACTGGCGAAAGTGGGAGCAGCAACTCCGTATATACCTTGAGATAACAAAGGCCCAGGAAGAGTCACAGAGCTACCAGATATCGGTTGCCTTGCACTGCCTGGGGGAGAAGGCCCTGGAGGTGTACAATACCCTCCCTAATGTCTATGTCAACCCCGCCTGGAGAATGCTAGAAGAGTTGCTTACGGCACCCAGAGGTGACTGCGAGCCCAGGAAGAACCTCGTCTTCAAATGATTTCATTTCTGGCGACTGCCCTATGACGAGGGCACTGGCATAGATGCCTTTGTCACAACCCTGCGAGAGAAGGCCCAACACTATGAGTTCGGGCCCACTGTGGACCTCATGCTGCAAGACAAGATAGTCTTCATCATCATGGATCCAAAGCTGATAGAGCGGCTTCTTGAAAAGCTAGAGGGTAAGCCTCTAGCAAGCACTCGATGTCTGCAGGACAAAGGCGATCACGAGGGCCCAGGTCACCGCCATGGCTGCTGACATCAGTGTCCTCTCCCTCAGGACCAAGCCGCCCACAGCTCAAACACGCCCGGCCAACAGCCCCTCCTCCCCATCCAGCTCCCGAGAGCGGCTCAGGGCTACGTCTGCACCCTGAAGGAGATGTGGATGCCGCCACGAGCCCCACCAATGCCCAGCGTTTGGGGAAACCTGCTTCAGATGCCAAGGGTAGAACCATTTTGCCAAGATGTGCAGAGCAAAGCTTCTCATCGGGCGACCCCCACGAACAATGAACATGCTATTCCTAGGCGCAGTCACCCCGAGCTGCCCTGCCTGACATGCTGACTCAGGTGAGGCATGGTTTGACACAGTTTGGGTGGCGGGCGTCCCCAATCTCATTCAAGTTGGACATAGGAGCAGAGGTGAACACGATTCCCCTAAAGGTGGTCAGGGTGCTACTGCAGCAGGTTACCTGGGCGAACCACAACATCAAGCTGATCGCTTTCGGAGGACCCACAGTTACTCTAAAGGGACTAGTCATGGCCCCCTGCAAAGCCGCCACAGGGGAGACACGCCTGTCATTCTATGTCATAGATACTCATGACCCCCCTCTGCTCAGCAAGGCTACATGCGTTGCCCTCGACCTCATCCGGCGCGTCCACAAAGTCACCCTCCGCCACCTTTCCATCAAAGAGGAGCTCCTTTCCCTCTACTCTGACATCATGGAGGGCCTCAGTTGCTTCCCAGGCCTCTACCACATCCACATAGATCCCAACGTGGCCCCAGTGATCCATGGGTGTAGGAAAATACCCATCACAGTCCAAAGGGTCTCAAGGAGGCTCTCACAGACCTGGAGGTGGCAGGAGTCATTTCTAGGGTTACCAGGTCCACACCATGGGTCAGCAGCCTGGTGATCACGCAGAAGAAGAACGGATCCTTGCATCTCTGTCTCGACCCACGAGACCTGAACAAGGTTATTTGTCGCCAGCACTTCTCCATTCCCACAGTAGAGGACGTGCAGAGGAACCTCACAGGCAAATCCCTCTTCTCCATCCTGGATGAGAAGGATGGCTATTGGCAAGTAGCCCTGGACAAACCCTCAGCAGAGCTCTACACATTTAAAACCCCATGAGGCCACCACCACTTTAACAGGCTCCCGTTTGGGATCAAGTCAGCCAGCGAGGTGTTCCAGCAGAAGAATTACGAATGCTTTGGCAACATTCCTGGCATTCATATCATCGCAGATGACATGCTCATTGCACCCTCTAGCAAAGAAGAGCACGACCAGATCCTACAGGCAGTCCTCCAGAGAGCTCGAGACCGTGGGGTGACACATCTTTTCGGTTGAGGGAGTTTGCCCTGACAACGAAAAGGTGGAAGCCATTTCCAAGATGCCCCCCCTCCCCCCAGAAGACAAAAAAGCGCTGCAACGCGTTCTGGGCACCATCCAGTACCTAGCCCAGTACATCCCCAACAAATCCAGCCTGACTGCTCCCTACGAGCCCTGCTGTGCAAGGACGCCTCGTGGTTCTGGGATGCACACCATCAGTCTGCCCTCGACGTCCTCAAAAAAGCCATCTCGTCTGCTCCTGTTCTGAGGTACTTTGACCCTGCTAAACAGCTGGTGATCCAGGTGGATGCCTCCAAGGATGGGCTTGGGGCCTGCCTCTCGCAACAAGGCCACCCCATAGCCTATGCCTCCCGCTCCCTCACATCAGCGGAGCAAAATTACATGCAGATTGAGAAGGAGCTGTTAACCATTGTCTTCGCCACCGCCAAGTTCCACCAATATGTATATGGCCACACGGTGCGGGTGCAATCTGACCACAAGCCGCTCGAGACCATCATCACCAAACCCATAGGAAAAGCCCCAGGGAGACCGCAGCGTATGCTCCTTCAGCTCCAGAAGTATGACCTGTAACTTGAATACACAAAAGGTAAAAACATGTATATCGCTGATACCCTGTCAAGATCCCCCATCGGAGGGGATGCAGAGCAAATGGAAGCAGTGCTGGAGGAGAAGGTCATCTACAGCATCAAGTGCACCATGCCCCTGAGTGAACCCTTACTCTGCCAACTTCAGGACCACACAGCCCGTGACCCAGATCTTCAGCTCCTGAAGTCCATCCAGGAACGAGGCTGGCCTGACCGGACACGACAGTGCCCTCCACAACTCAAGCCATACTGGCCCCTCTGAAGCATGCTCAGAGTGGAAGATGGACTCGTGATGGTCGGCCCCAAAATCCTCATCCCAAAAGAATCTCACAAGGACATGCTGTGGGCCATTCACCTCCCCCATCAAGGGGTCTAGAGGTCCAACGCCAGGGCATGAGCGCTCATGTATTGGCCAAACATGACTGCGGAGATAGAGTAATGGGTTGCTGGGTGTGACTCATGCCAGGAACTGCGTCTTTCCAACCAACAAGAGCCCATGATAGCCCACGACATCTCCTCCCTCCCGTGGTTCAAAGTAGCAGCTGATATCTTCGCGCTCCAAGGGCACTAATTCCTAGTCATAGCGGACTACTTCTCCAAATACCCAGAGGTATTGCAGCTCCCTGACAAGACTGCTTCCACAATCATCGAACAAATGAAAACGGTCTTTGCCCGCCATGGCATCCCGAGAGAAATTGTGTGCGACCACTCCCCCTTTGCCTGTAACGCAATGCAACAGTTTGCGAACACGTGGGGCTTCTCGCTCACACACTCCAGCCCCACCTACCCCCAATCTAACGGGCAAGCTGAGCGCACAGTGCAGACAGTCAAGCTCATGCTAAAAAAGGTCTTCAAGGACGGCACTGACCCTTACCTTGTCCTCCTGCACCTTCGCAACACATCAGTCTCAGACATGCCCTTCTCGCCCACACATCTCCTAATGGGGAGAGTCCTGCACAGCACCCTACCAGCCACCACCTCTGTCCTTGAACTGGAGGTTCCCCCCCAGCACACACAAGCAACTCCAAGACCGTCAGAGAACACAGCATGACAGGAGAGCCTAACTATTGGTGACCCTGTTCAAATGCACACACCCTCAGGATGGGTCCCTGTCACAGTGATTGCCAACCGTCCAGAGCCTCGGTCGTATGTGATGCAGACGCCTCAAGGCAACGCATATCGGCGCAACAGACGCCATCTCCGCAAGGCATCCTGCTTGTCCCCGCTGGCCACTCCTCCCACTGACCCTTGCCTGCCAGCGGCCCCCACAGCCGTCGTGCCCCAACGAGCCACAGAGGTACTCTCACATCCACCTGAACCGCGGCCATCAATGGCACCAGTGCCCCTGCCCCCAGCGGAACCCGCTCCAGTCCCACCATCTCTGACACCTCCTGAACCTCTGCCCCAGATGGACGCTACCCCTGATGAAGAGCCCATTAGGGGCAAGCAGGCGACTCGGTTGCCAGTCCGCTTCAAAGACTTCTATGTGAGGCAGTGGTAAAAATTGACCCCCCATCAGTGAGTAATGTACTGGTGACCTCTGACTCCGAATACTGTTTGTGTGCACACTGGTGCACATGCTTACCTTTGATTCATGTTGTCGTTTTGTTTAATGCACAGGAAGGAACTTTGAACTTGGACAGGGGGGATGTGGTGATGTGTGCCCCACATGCATCCCACCACGTTGGTGGGAGGGGCCAAATGAGTATGCGCGGGAACAGCTAGGAGGAGCAGACGGTTCCCGACCAGTCTCAGTCTGCAGTTAGAGGCAGAGCAGTGTGGAGCTCGGCCAGGCTGCGGTTCTGAGAGCCCCAGCCTGAGAACCTTGTATCTGAGGACCCTGCGGCCCAATAAAGAATTGTGATTCAGCTCGGTGGTGTATGTGAGTATTTGGGGCCCCCATTCAGCCCCTCACTCTGACCTGGCCCCCAGCCCAGACAGGAGGGCCTGACTGAGCTCCCTGTGTCCCTGGCAGGGTCACTACAATCCCCGCTCACGCTTTCTTTAAAGGTGCTAATGAAAGACCTCGCATTACCGCCTTTAAAGAAAGCGTGAGCAGGGATAAGGCGCATCCCCACTCTTCTAAACCCCGCCCAAGCACTGCTTCACTGGTGTATGATTTGCAGGCGCAAGGCCCTCCCCCCCCCAAAACAGCAAACACAGGTCCTTGGTACTGGTTTTGCTTGCTGTACATGGCCCTTTATTTGTGTTTTCTCCCTGCCATGCACCCACTGTGCTCCTTCCTCTTGCATCCTACCTGCTCTGATCCTTGCCATGTCCTGACTCAACCCCTTCCTCCTGCTTCAGCTTGACCTCTAGGCTTTTGACCTGGCACAATCTCGGACTTCATCCCTTAGCAGTGGCTCTTGGTACAGTTTTGACTTCCTGATTGCTGACCCAATATGTTTGACAGTATGACTACTGACTGACTCAGACCACCGGCTTCTGGCCTTGTCCTAGACCACTGCTGGCCCCTTAACAATCATGCAGGACCATGCACAATCTGCTCCTGCTTAAATCCACAGCAAATCTCTTACTGATCCTGGACTTCCATGGTAGGGATACAGTCATATTATCAGGGCCAGCCTTAGGCTTTGCGGGGCCCAGGGCAAAGATAAAATGTGGGGGCCCTGGTGGCCCCTCCCCCTTGGGAGCAACATCTGCAGTACCCTGAAGGGGGTCATGTTTGGGGCCCCACTGAGAGGGAGTGGTGCCCCCACAACCATCCTGGTGAAAATAGAGGCCACTGTGGGGCCTTCAAAAAGAGCAGGACCCGGGGCAGCCATCCCAGGTTACCCTATTGTAAAGCCAGACCTGTATATTATTAGGGTTTCCACCTTAGGTATATTTTCCCAGGCCACTTATGAAAAATGCATGTTTCCACCTATGTATATTTTCCTAGTCCACTTATGAAAAATACATGTTGCAGGGCCTGCATGGACACCTATAGTGTCAGTGCAGAGCCTGTAACATGTATTCTTCATAAGTGGCCTGGAAAAATATACCTAAGGTGGCAATCCTATATATTATTAATGCTGGGAGAAAGGTGCTGTCATTGCTTCATACAGAAGGTAGAAGTTAGCAGTTTAACAGCGAAAAGCAAAATTAAAATCCTTTCAAAGTAATAAGAGAAATGAACATTGCTCATTTCTGATGGGAGTGAATAGGTCAGCTACAGTTAAAGCATTTACTTCATTATGGGACAATCTGCCACATGCATACACACAGAGCACAATGAACTTGCTAGTCATTTTTTCATTTGTTACTAAGAATACACAAGATCATTACTACATGCACAGGAGAAAAGGATTAAGTTCTCTGCCAAAATCCAAAATATGAGATTTTCAAATGGACAAGTGTTACCGTATGGAATACTAATAGCAGCTTTAAGCAAGGACAGATCAAGAACTCAGGAATGTGCTTATTTTTGCCAGATACATCAGCCTGGCATGCTCTTGGTAAGAATTTAAGGAGGAAATCTAGCAGAGGGAAAACTCATGCTGTCTTGCAGCCTTATTGCAACTGCTGCCCACATAAGAAATTGCTTGCTGCTAAGCCACCAAAACACAGTATCAAGCAAAATTTGCATAAGGGATATTTTAACATTTGTATTTTTAAAAAGCAATGTCACCCACTGTAATGCCAAACAAAGACTGCACCACAAATCCCAGTGTTAGAAGGCTGTTGACTGAATAGAAGGCTGCTTTACATGTACAGTACTGCAGTAATATAATCTCACAATGCAACAAAGACATGCCAGGGTGAAAACGTGCAGCTCCTTATGTTTTTCCACCCTCCCTAGTGTACTGCAGCTTGTGTCACCCAGAAATCCTGCAGCCATACAAACAAAGCAGGCAATCGGCTGCATACAGAAAAGCCTCAGTGCCTTCTGTGACAAAGAATAACAGCACCATGCTCCCAATGAAATGTCTCCCCTAGACAAATGCAGTGACTGAGTCATCTTCGAACAAGCTAGTACTTACAGCAGCAGATGAACAGCCAACCACTGGATTTCACTGTTTCTTCATAAATTGCTTACTCATACTGGTCTGTTCATTGTGCCATTTCTTCCATTGGTTGCTCGTATTTGACAGCACCTAGTGCTCAAGATGCTTGTGTCGCTTTTGTAAAATCAGCAGCTTTCAGCGAGTGGTGCATGCCCACTGCTGCAGCCTAAACATATTCCAACAAGTTCAATGCAGCAGAGGCATTAGCTCCCCCTTCCTAGCTTGCTTGCTCTTTTTTAAAGAGATACGATCCTCAGTTGTCCCAGACTTCTATAACACAACAAAGCTGCAGGTTTTCCAGTTAAAATGTTTTTTGCATAAAGAAAAAGAAAATAATTTTAATTTCATTAAAAGTATGAAAGTTTGAAGGGAAACTGTCCTGGAAAAACTTAGATTTAAAACAAACTTCTTTATTTGCATTAACCAATCAGATGATTAGCTGATTTATTTATTTTTAAAATAATTTTAGGGTAGTTCAGACTTTGGTCCTTTCTACATGGGCTGCGGTGCAGGGGGGGTCCATGTGTGCCACAGTCCATGCGCGCTGTGTAGGGGAAGGGTGTAGATGGACACACACCCATCTACACCCACCCATCCCCATGCATGGAAGTATCTGTTTTCACTGGTACCTCCGTGCGTGGGGAGGGGTGTGCATGCATGTGCATGGGAGCGCCCACATCCACCCCCGTGCGCACACATCCACCCCCATTGGATTTACACGGGCAGTACCCACGCATGAACACCCAGCTGTGTGTTCACGCACGGGTACCACCTGTGTAAAAAGGGCTGATATCTTTCATTGGACCAACTTCTGTTAGTAATAGTGTGCAAGCTTTCAGCCGCGACACAGGGCCTTTCCTCAGGCAAAGTCAGAACTATGGACTGAATCTAGTTTACTTTGTAGCATTCATACTATTTGTTTGCTCTTTCCATTTCCCTCAGTTGGAGAATGAAACTGAATTAATCAGATTAGCTCTTTTGCAGATAGCTGCACAATGCTGTGTTTAAGCTTCTAACAGAAGGAAAAAGCAAACACCATTTAAGCCAATTTTCTTCATGACAGATTTGTGAATGCCTCTGCTCTTCTTTTCCTGTCTCTCTCCCTAAAGTAATTGTGTAATTTTTAGGGATGGGTGAACAGATCGCGGTTCGGGTTCGGCCGTTCGGTTCGGCTGCGTTCAGTTCGGCTGTTCGGTTCGTCCGTTCGGTTCAGCTGCGTTCGGTTCATCTGTTTGGTTTGGCAGTTCGGCTCGTTCTCCGAGTTCGGGTTCGGCTGTTCGGTTCGGTCGTCCGAACAGGCCGTTTGGTTAGGCCGTTCGGCTGTTCGGTTCGGTCGTTCGGGAAGTGTTGTTATGTTTTTTTTATATATATATATATATATTTGTTTTTTATTGGGTTTTATATGGTTTTCTTTTGGTTTTTATTTGGTTTTTTGTTTTTTATATGGTTTTTTTTGTTTTTGTTTTAATCTAATATTATATATATCTGTCTACACTAAATCTAACTGCTATTAACTATTCTAAATGCTATGAACTAAATGGATTATCTAATAAGTACACAGACCTACTCCTACAAACACTAAAACTAA
>QEPC01008309.1:142885-156160 GCA_003113815.1 Sphenodon punctatus | reverse complement strand
CCTGCTGTTCAGGAACAGTGACTAGCTCAGAAGGTGTTGGGAAGGGGGGAGGCAGATAATTAGTTTCGTTTCTTGCAAGCCTCTCCACCCCTGGTGCCTGGAAGTCTGCTCCTCAGTGACTGACACCTCCCTGTAATGTTTGACCTTCCACTGAACCTTTTTTTGCCACCCAAACTCATCTGAACGCGATCCGAACTGACTGAACTGTTCGGCCATTTTGCCATTCGGTGTTCGGTATGTTCATGTTTGAGTTCGGTCGTCCGAACAGGCCGAGTTTGGGCCAAACTCCTAACTGTCGAACCGCGTTCACCCATCCCTAGTAATTTTCACATATTTTTAGATGTAGGTGCATTATCTTATATAGGATGACCAAATCCGTCTGTCAGAAGCATGAGTATTAAACTTGCTTCTCAGCTGCATCCGGAGTTTAGCCCCTTTCCCAAGTTGACAAGTGCACATGTCAGTTTCATTGGTATTTAGTTGCATATATGCCTACAGGGATGGGAAAGCTATAAATAAATAAATATTATATAAAAGGGATAAAGCAGATTCTCAGACAATTTGGGGAAAGTCCAAATGTAAGTATTTGTCTTACCAGTATCTCAGATGCCAGCTTAAGTTTGAATGAAAAAACAAGACTCTATGGAAAGATACGAGACATGAACCCTGGTCTGTAGCCAAGGGGAATACATGGGCGTAATGCCTCCCTTAAAATCCTCCCTCAGCCACCCTTGCACAGAGTTGCTCTCTGCAGTTCTCCCTGAACTGTCTCCCAGGGCTGGCTTGAGCCACGCCCTTCTTCAGGTGTCAGCCCAATCAGGTGCAGTCTTCCCTTTATTAGAACACCTGCCATCTTGCTCACACCTTTCCTCTGCTGGCACTAATTCACTTAAAGGCCCAGCATCCTCACAGGACTCTGGCCTGCTACAATATACCTCTCTCTATTCTGAAAACTGACCATTTAGTCCTACTCTTTGTTTCTTATCCTTTAACCAGTTACCAATCCACAACAGGAAACAACCTCCTACCCCATGACTTTTTAATTTCCTTAAGAGTCTCTCACGAGGGACCTTATCAAAGGCTTTCTGAAGATCTAGATACACTATGGCCCTTTTCTCATGAGATGCCCCCACGCATGTCCACCCATCCAGCAGGGGTTGGTGGTCTAGTGGTGAGACACCTTACTCAGGAAACCCATGGTCATGGGTTCTAATTCCCTAAGCTGCTGCTGTCATCGAGTAGGAGGGGAAAAGACTGTACGTTTAGAAAAACGGATGACAGCTGACAGGTACCATGTTCCTAAACAGGTGAGCACCAGCACACTGGCACCCCCTTCCCCACCAGGTGGGACACAGACCAGGTACCCCCTGACAGTCAGGTAACACAGGGGAACACCGTGGAGGGAGCGGCAGAGGAAGGGACAGAGCACCCCCAAGCAGCTGCACAGGAAGAGTCAGATGACAGCTGATGGCTATGCCTTCCCTCCACAGGGATACACCACCTCCGCAACCACCACACCCTCCGGGCAGACCCTGGACACTCACGCAGACCTGCTTCCCGCAGACGGTCCGTCCTCAAGGGCAGGCAGGCAGTGGTCCCATGAGGAAATCCATGCCTTCATACGTCTGTGGGGGGACAGTAAGGTTCAGCATGACCTGGTGAGATCCTTCAAAAATGTAACCGTGTATGAAGGGATCTCCCAGGAAATGAAGCACCTGGGGTACAATAGGGACACGTCCCAGTGGCAGCAACAGGCAAAGGACCTGAGGTCAGGATACAAACTAATCCATGGCAACAACCTCAAGTCCGACCAAGCCAGGCACACAAAGCCATATTACAAGGCGCTAAATCAGTTCCTCTGTGTGAATGGGAAGATTGTGGCCTCCCACATACACAGATCTGCCTTCACCAGGGGCAGAAAGTGGGTGGAGGAGAAACACCCACCCCCAACCCCACTCAGCAAGGGGTGGCTGCTCCACCTGGAGAGGCTGAGGCAGCCATAACCCTGTCCCACGGGTGGAGGCAGTGTTCCTGGACTTTAACACCAACCACCTGATCTTCCAGGTGCCCCCCCCTCCCCAAACACACAGAAACATCCTAGATGGGGAAAGTGGGTGCATAGGAAGCAGGTGGGTGTCAGGGACAACCCCAAGGAGGAGGAAAACATGGATCCAGGTAGGACACAGCCCCATGACAGGGGCAAGGGGGAGAATGGACAGAAAAGGACCACCTCCCAGGAGGGAAGGATGAGTGAACTAACAAACCCCTAAAACCTCTCCACAGCTCAAGCGGCTCTCGAGCTGGAGGAGCAGGTGGTGAAGGCCACACAAGAGCCCTATGACCCAGAAAGGGACAGTAGGAATACATGGGAATGGGCAGAAGGGTGGGAAGCAGCGTGGCAGGACATATGGGACAAGGGTGCAGCCTGGACACAAGGCCACCGGTGACTAAACAGGAGCTACAGGACAGGGAAGGTCAAAACAAAAGGGGGGGCAGGGAGGACTAAAAACATAGGGGACATGCCAGCACAGGGCAGGCAAGGACAAGGGACATCTGGCCATACCGTACAGGATGGGCACCACAATACTGCAAGGGGTGGGACCCCCAGGCATGCACAGATAGCAGGACCACCAACAGAACATGCACATACCCCAAGGGGACATAACCAGAACCACCAAAGAGCCAAACCAATAGCCAGCAACAATGCCCATCCCATTCCAGCCACAGGGGGTGGCCCTGGCATTGGTGTCAATGCTGCCATAGGCACACACATACACATATGGAATATGCAGTGAAGCAGGACAGCTCAAGCATACCACTGCCTCCCTACTTTGTTCACAGATGAACAGCCAGGCTGCGCCCAGGGCAAGGCCCCAGGGCGTGCAACAAAGAACCAGGAGCTGAGGGCTCGCAACCGAAGAGGAGAGAGGACCTGTGGAGGGAACTTCTGGAGGAAATCAGATGGATGGCAGATGAGCTGAGACATCAACATGAGGAGGCATGGCAGGACATGATAAGGGAAAATAAGAAGGGCAGGATGGCCATCCATGACCTGGAGCACCTGTGGGAGAGGCGCCATGAGGCCGCCCACCTCCTTGAGCAGAAGAGGCCCCATGCTGCACTGGAGAGAGCCACTGCAGAGATCAACCAGCTCCTCAGAGAGACCATTCGTCTACGGGGGGGGGAGCGGGGCTCCCAGTACGGCATGGGACCCTATACCGTGATAGGTGGGCCGGCCACACAACACCATGATCATGCCCTCCCACAGGTGACCGTTCCCCCTTCCCAACTCATATACCAGCTTGGTTTCCACAGCACCAACCCAAGACCAGCTGGGCCACCTCCCCCTTTTGTCCTCCAACAATAACAATGGGGAAGGGGGCAGAGAGCTAGTCCTGCTCCTAGTTTTCCATCAGTAGCCTCCCCGAACTCGGCAGGGCCAGCAGGCCGCTCCACCACAGGAGGTAGGTAAGGAACACATATGGCACAGTATACCCCACAGTGGGAGAGGCGGGAGCCCACTTGGGGAAGCCACCTCAGACAGTGGCAATGGTGCTAACGATCAAGGCAAATGGGAATGTGCACAGGGAGATGGAACACACGATGAACACAATGGGTACAAAACTAATGGCCCACTAATGGAATGGTATACATCTCTTCTCAGGACGAGCACCCAGCTCAAGAGATGGAGTGGCAAGAGGAGGAACCCCAGCCTGGGCTGAGCCGGAAAAGGCCAAGGCGAGCAGTCAAGGAGAAAGGAGATGAGCAGCCCACCCTTGGTGATGTATCTAAATTTATTTATTTATTTTATTTATTTATCAAATTTCTACCCCGCCCCTCCTAAAACAGCTCGGGGCAGCTAAATGGAGAGGAAGGCCGCCCAAGAACCCCCACCACACTGGCCAAGCAGAAAAACTGTAACTAATGAATGATTAAACATATTATCAAACTGGATACCTGACTTTTTCTGACTCATTCCAGTGCAACCAGGCCAGCAGAGATACAGTGGGACTGTTGCTGGCAGATGTGGTCAACGCCTCTTTGGGGGAGGGTAGTATGACCAAATTCCTTAAGGGGACAGTGTTCCGGCCCCGTCTCAAGAGGCCATCTTTGTATATTGACTCCCCAGCGAACTATCAGCCTGTCTCTAGTCTCCTTTTTTTAGGGAAGGTTATTGAACGGGTGATGGGTCATCAGTTGCAGGTGCATCTGGACCATAGCAGCTTTCCTGGTCCCTCGCAGTTGGGCTTTCATCCAGGTTATGGCACTGAGTCTGCACTTGTGGCCTTGGTTGACTACCTGTGGGTGGAACTGAATAAGGGACATTCGACCCTGCTAGTTCCGCTTGATCTCTCAGCAGCCTTTGATGCAGTGAATCATGAAGTGTTGGTGACTTGCCTGCGGGACCTGGCCAGGGTGGGTGGAACAGTTTTACAGTGATTCCATTCCGTCCTGGCAGATAGATCTCAGCGGGTAGTCCTGGGGAATTGTACATCTTCCCCCAGGGGCCTCCTGTGTGGAGTCCCACAAAGATCCGTTCTGTCCCCTCTAGTGATTGATGTGTATATGCAGCCACTGGGAGATGTTGTACGTAGGTGGGGGGGTCTGATGTCATCAATATGCTGATGACACTCCATTGTACCTATCCTTTTCATCCGACCCAGGCCCTGTGCTCTCTGTGTTTTCCTGGTATTTGGCAGCTGTGGGGCTTGTATGAGGTCTAGCCAACTGAAGATGAATCCAGACAAGACAGAGGTGAGGCTCATTGGTGAGACCAGTGATCTGGGCAAGAGGGGGTTACCCATCATTGACGGGGTCTACCCCACTTTGGCATCTCAGGTGCGGAGCTTGGGGTACTCCTTGATCCGCATCTGAGCTTGGATTTCCAGGTGTTGGCTGTGGCCAGGGCTGCCTTTTGCCAGTTACATCTGGTGAGACGGCTCCGCCCTTATGTCTTGAACTCTGATCTCACCACTGTCATCCATACATTTGTCATCTCGAGGCTGGACTACTGTAATGCTCTCTACATGAGGCTGCCAATGATATCTGGAAGCTGCAGCTGGTGCAGAATGCGGTGGCACATCTGCTTATTGGGACGGGTCCCCTGGAGCACATTACACCGGTGCTCCGGGCTCTGCACTGGTTGCCTATAATCTTCCGGGCCTGATTCAAGGTGCTGGTTTTGTCCTATAAAGTCCTAAATGGCCTGAGCCCTGGCTATGTGAAGGACTGCCTCACTTCTTGGGCAGCTCCTGCGGTCATTGGGGACCTTCCTGGAGGTTCCCTGCTATAAACAGGTGGGAACCAACAGGCGGGCATTCTCAGCGGCCGCCCCTGTGCTGTGAAACTTGCTCCCGGTGGAGGTCCGCCTCATCCCAAACCTCCTTCTGTTTTGGCGCCAGTGTAAAACCTGGCTCTTTCGCCAGGCATTTGGGGGGGGGGGGATGGGTGAAGGATCGTTCTGGGTAGAGGTGGGGTTTTGTATTTTTATTTATGCAACTTTTGATGTTCATGGTTCTTATTGGATTGCTATTTTAATGGTTTTTATATTGTATTTTATTGTTATTGTCTTGTTTATGAATGTTATGAGCTGCTTCGAGGTGCCAGAGGCAGGAGGTGGTGGGATATAAAATTATAAAATAAATAATAAATAAAAATAAACCATAGAGATGTGACTGTACACAGCTATCTATGGGTAAGCAGAGCACATTCCAGAAACATGGGGCATCAGAAACATAGGTGGCTATGGCAAGCAGGTGAGCAATCAGAGTGCCCAGATATGCAGATCCCTGATCACAGCTGTGAGATATAAAGGTTGCTGTCCTGGGGTAGTACCCATGGAGGAGTCATACCATTATTCCACAGAGTAGCACCTCATATCAGCATCTGTGCCCACCAGGACCTCCTGCTGCCACCAGGGGCCGGCATCAGGTATATTACCCCTTCCCCACCCATCCTCCCCCTGCCACTGGGAGTTGGGCAAAAACCTTTACCTGCTGCCACCAGGTGGTCCCTCCCCCAGAACACTCCCCAGCTACTACCAGGGATCAGCGCTGGGGAAACCTCCCCCCTCATCCCTCCCCCCAACTTCCTCCATCCTCAAGTACCCCAACCACCCCTATCCCTCCCCAACAACTTTTCCCAAACCTCCCCAGCCCCCTGTCCCCAACTAAACAAAGCTCACCCAACCAGAATCTCCACCTGGACCCCCTGTAGGCCCCTGCGAGCCACACCCTTTAGCTGCAGCCCTTCGGCCTGCAGCCCACGCCTGTGGCAAAGCAGCTGGAGGCTCCTTTTTATGCCCCCCGGTCAGCTGCTGGGGCCGGGGACAAGCCAGGGCACCCTGCCCAGGTGCTCCGGCTTCCTTGCCCCCCTCCAGTACTGACTGTTCTTTTCCTTCCCACAGGTGTTCAGTGGGGAACAGGAATGGCACAGGAGCAGCTCGACAAACACGGCGGTGGCGACAGCAGTGGCAGCCCTGCGAGGTCCCGCCCAGATGGAACAGGTGAGTCTTTAGAACTGAATTTTTGTTTTAATGTTTTGCAATGTTTTAATGTTTTGTAAATTGTAAGCCGCCCCGAGCTATCTGTGGCAGGAGGGGCGGGGTAGGAAAATTCTAAAAATAAAATAAATAAATAAATTCTGAATACTTTGGCAGTTATCCGACTATTCACTGATTATTTCTGGAGTGAGAAAGAAACAAAAGTACAGCAGTAGCATTTAACTTTAAAAAGGGAGACTATGACAAAATGAGGAAACTAGTTAAAAAGAAACTAAAAAGCACAGTTGCAAGGGCTACAAATTTGCAAGAGGCATGGAGGCTGTTTAAAAGCACCCTTCTGGGAACCCAGATTAAATCCATCCCACAAGTTAAAAAAGGAAGCAGGAAGACCAAAAACCTTCCACTGTGGCTAAATGGGGAGGTGAAGGAGGCTATTAGAGCCAAAAAGGCATCCTTTAAGAAATGGAAGGCTAGTCCCAATTAAAATAATACGAAAGAGCATAAACATTGGCAACATAAATGTAAAGTGCTACTAAGGCAGGTCAAGAGATATTTTGAAGGGACGCTTGCTAAAGAGGCGAAAACAAGCAACAAAAACTTTTTCAAATACATCAGAAACAAGAAGCCTGCTAGGGAGTCAGTTGGACCATTAGATGACAAGGGAGTAAAAGGGGTGCTCAGGGGGGATAAGGACATTGCAGAGAAGCTGAATGAGTTCTTTGCGTTGGTCTTTACTGAGGAGGATTTTGGGGAGGTACTCACGCCGGATCCTTGCTTTGTGGGCGAGGAATTGGAAGAGTTGTTACAAATCAATGTGATGTTGGAGGATGTTCTAGGGCAAATTGACAAACTGAATACTAAGTCACCAGGACAAGATGGCATTCACCCCAGAGTTCTGAAAGAACTCAAATATGAAATCGCAGACCTACTGTTAGTAATTTGTAACCTGTCACTAAAGTCTGCCACTGTACCCGAGGACTGGAGGGTGGTAAATGTATCCCTGATATTTAAAAAGGGATCCAGAGGCGATCCTAGAAACTACAGACCAGTAAGCTTGAGGTCTGTGCTGGGAAAAATGGTGGAAACCATAATTAAGGACAGAATTACAGGGCATGTTGACAAACATGGCTTAATGGGGAAGAGTCAACACGGATTTAGTAAAGGTAAGTCATGCCTCACTAACCTGTTGGAATTCTTTGAGGGTGTAAATAAGCATGTGGACAAGGGAGACCCAGTAGATATAGTGTACCTGGATTTCCAGAAAGCATTTGATAAGGTCCCTCATGAGAGACTCTTGAGAAAATTAAAAAGTCATGGGATAGGAGGTAGTGTCTTACTATGGATCAGAAACTGGTTGAAAGATAGAAAGCAAAGGGTAGGACTAAATGGTCAGTTTTCACAATGGAGAGATGTAAAAAGTGGTGTGCCTCAGGGATCTGTATTGGGACCGGTGCTGTTTAATGTATTCATTAATGATTTGGAAAAGGGTGTTAAGAGTGAGGTGATCAAATTTGCAGACGACACCAAGTTATTCAAGGTAGTTAAAACACGAGCAGACTGTGAGGAACTGCAACAGGATCTTACGACACTGGGTGCCTGGGCATCTAAATGGCAAATGAGATTTAATGTGGACAAGTGCAAAGTGATGCACGTAGGGAAAAATAATCCAAACTATGCGTACACAATGCTGGGTACTAAGCTAGGAGTTACCACTCAGGAAAAGGATCTGGGGGTGGTTGTGGACAATACAATGAAATCCACAGCGCAGTGCGCAGCAGCAGTCAAAAAAGCAAACAGAATGTTAGGAATTATTCGGAAGGGGATAGAGAATAAAACTGAGGATGTCATAATGCCTCTATACAAATCAATGGTGCGACCGCACCTCGAATATTGTGTGCAGTTCTGGTCGCCCCATCTCAAAAAAGACATAGCTGAACTAGAAAAGGTACAGAGAAGGGCAACAAAAATGATCAAGGGCATGGAAGGGCTCCCGTATGAGGAGAGGCTTGGTAGGTTGGGGCTCTTCAGTTTGGAGAAGAGACGACTGAGAGGAGATATGATAGAGGTCTATAAAATCATGAGTGGTGTGGAACTAATAAACAAGGAGCAGTTATTTACCCTCTCAGCTAGTACTAGAACTAGGGGACACTCCATGAAACTCATGGGTGGCAAGTTTAAAACAAATAAAAGAAAATATTTTTTCACTCAGCGTATAATTGGGTTGTGGAATCTACTGCCAGAGGCTGTGGTAAGGGCCAGTACTATAGCTGAGTTTAAAAGAGGTTTGGACAAGTTTCTGGAAGATCGGTCCATTAGCAGCTATTAGCCAGACAGGATCAGGGAACATGACGGGAGCTGGGGGAAAACAACAGGGAATGGATCCCCCATTGTGACCTGCTGGGTGCTTCTCCCAAGCCACTGTGATTGGCCACTGTTGGAGACAGGATGCTGGGCTAGATGGACCATTGGTCTGACCCAGTATGGCACTTCTTATGTTCTTATGGTCTTTTCCCCGTGCCCACATTATAGAGGTTTATAAAATCTTGAGTGACATGGAACGAGTAGACAGGGAATGATTATTTACCCTCTCAAATAGTATTACAGCTAGGGGACACTCCTTGAAACTAGCTGCCGGCAGATTTAAAACAAATAAAAGGAAGTACTTTTTCACTTAACGCATAATTAACTTATGGGATTTGTTGCCATAAGAAGTTGTCAAGGCTGGTAGTATAGCTGGGTTTAAAAAAGGACTGGATAAGTTCTTAGAGAATAGGTCCATTAACAGCTATTAACCAAGTAGCTACGGGATGAACGTCTTACTATCCAGAGCTGGGAATAAACAACGGGAAATTGATTGTCCATTGTGACTGTTGATTCTTTTCCCATGCAATCGAGATTGGCCAGTGTCGAAGGACAGGATACTGGGCTTGATGGACCATTGGTCTGACTCAGTATGTAACTACTTATGTTCTTAACCATAGTACCATAATCCATCTGCAGCACAGCAAGGAAGGCTATCCCCTGCGAAGGGGGTAGAACACAGGGGCTGCTCTGTCGATGGCATCCCTGGGGTTCCAAGAAGGAGCCACAACATGAGGATTAGGAAGTGCGGTGATGTGAACGTGCCCAACAGGCCTGATCAGATATGAGCGGATCAGGGTATGGTCTTGCATCCCGTCAACACCCATCCAATCACAACATGTGAGCTGAAGGCCGAACCCCTCCAACAAACACCTGAGCAGCTGATCCAAATGTCTAGCTATGCACCACCAGCTGGGACTTGTAACTGGCATTAGGGGAACAAATAATGTGGTGGTGCTACAGGTGTGGTACCGGTCTGATCCCGATGTGAACAACCCGACCCCCCTTGCTCATTAATTAATTAATTACATTTCATTTCATTTCATTTCATTTTTTCATTTATTGGATTTATATACCGCCCCATCCTGCACAGCAGCTCGGGGCGGTTTACAACAATAAAAACATTTTTAAAACATTTAAAATACAACCATAAAACATATAATAAAGCTGGTGGTATACAAAAATAAATCAACAGGTGGGGGATTAAAAATCACCCCCCCCCCCCCTCCCAAAGGCCTGGGCAAACAGCCAGGTCTTACAGTTCCGCCGAAAAGTCAAAAGGCTTGGGGCCAGGCGAGCTTCCTCCGGAAGGGAGTTCCACAGCCGCGGCCCTACCACCGAGAATGCCCGCTCCATCGTGGCCCCCCGCTTAACACGGGGGACCTCCAGGAGGGCACCCCCGGCAGACCGCAGGAGTCGTTCCGGGGCGCGAAGGGCGAGGCGGTCCCTAAGGTAAGAGGGGCCAAGGCCGTATAGGGCTTTATAGATCATTACTAGGACCTTGAACCTGGCCCGGCACACTATCGGCAGCCAGTGCAGCGCTCGGAGCACCGGTGTAATGTGCTCCCGGCGACCCGTCCCCGTAAGAAGACGGGCCGCCGCATTCTGCACCAGCTGCAGCCTCCGGGCCAGGAACAAGGGAAGCCCCACGTAGAGCGCGTTACAGTAGTCGAGTCGCGAGGTGACGAAGGCATGGATGAGGGAGGCCAGGTCCGGGCCAGAGACATGATGCGTATGCGTATGAATTATGAATAAACAGTACCATGACCATTTGATGCCTGTTTTGTTTCCCATGTTACTTCCTTACCGGTCTCCTTGGACATGGGCCAAGTAGTCTACCCTTCTGTAGCTCTTAATGGTGCTGTCACTGAATTCCTGTGTTGGAAGCCATTGGAAGGTGTTCCCATCCCTAATGTCCAATGGTTCCCCCTGGGGTGGGTGCCCAGGAGTGCCCTAGCACATAATAATAAAATATAATACAAATCAGACCCCCACACCCTCTACTCCTCCGTAGCATAAACACCACAAAATAAACCCCTCTATTCCTCCCACCAAGATCCCACCTCCTCAGGCTTCTCCAAAGGTCCCAGCTTTCTGCCCCAGCCTGACAGGCCCCACTAAGGACCACACCTAAGGGCCCTTTGGCACAGAAAAGCCGACAGGAACGCCACTCTTCAGTCCTCTCGTGCTGGAAACCCCGCCCCAAAGCTGCTGGGGGAAGTCCCTTTGGTCCCACCCCCTCTCCCTCTGCCACCAGAAGAGGGGAAAAGTAAAACAGGGGCCAAGGTGTCCAGTCACTCCCCGGTAGGCTCTGGTGGGGGCAAGCTATTGTGGGGCAAACCCAACCGGCTCCCAGCGCCCTAGACTCCGAGCAGCTGAAGAATGACAGATATTAACTACGGATAATGAATGTACTCTTTATCTTTAGTCTGGAGCTAGAGAATCAGTTGCAGGAAAGGGTCGAAGCGAGAAGGATGGAGTAGGACTTGGTAGATACTGGAGGGCCAAAACTGTGCTGAGGTTGGGGGAGGGGGGGCAGAGAAGCTGTATTAGGAAAAGCACATGGATTACTACCAGCATTGAACTGCTGTGAGGGGAATAAGGCATGAGCAGCCTGATATAGCCAGACAGGAGTGCCAGTAACCAATCAGATGGCTGACAGGCTACGGGATTCCTAGCAACTCAGCTGAGATGGATTTGGAGGGGGTTAATGCAGGTCATCTGGGAAGGGCTGCAGTCTCAGTATTGTAGCTCTGACACAAACCAGCATGAACTGACCTAATCCTGACACTGACTGACACAAATGATTAAATGAAGGGATGTGAGGATCTGTTGCTATTTGGGTAAAGGGAGATTGGAATTTTGTAGTCTAGTCCTTTTCCCTCTGTCTGCAAAGAAAAATGGTTATCTCCAAATGACATAATCAAATATTCTTCTTAAAATGGAAAATGGTGAAATTGTAGTTATACTGTGACACTTTCAAGGAAATGTTAGGAGAATTTGAACAGAAGACACAGGGTATTTTCAGACGTTACGAGATCACAGTGAACCCCCGTCAATACCCACATGGGGTCAAAGCGCCCTGAACATCTGTTAGGCGGCCGCCAGATGTTCGCCACGGTCAATTCCCACATGGGGTCAATTTCAACCACGCTTCCGGGGCTCCCCACCAGACAATCCCCGAAAGCGTGATCAAAGAGATCCCCGGAGGGAACCAACAAAAAGTCATGTCTGGCCGGTGACCACAGCCTGGAATCCCTGGCGGGATTCCAGACCGTGGTCAAATCGGGCGGGCACCGCGGCCACATTGGCTGCGGTGCCCGCCCATCTCCCCAGAGGGTGGGAGAAGGGGGAGCGTGGGGGGGGGTGGGGCTGTGCGGCCGCACGTTGCACCGCGCGGCCCCGCCCCCTCCCTGATTCCCCACCGGGATCAGCCGGCACGTCTGTTGGCCGTGCTGGAGTGATCCCGGTGGGGAATCTCAGGGTTGTTTCCGTGACGGGGTGAAGCCGCCCCGTCACGTCTGAAAACACCCAATGATTAGGCAGTGAAAGTGATCAATTAGTACAAGCGGATGAATCTCACGAAGAGGGGTGATAAAGTGACTAGAGGTATTTTCCTTCACAAACAAAGATTGAACCCAGTTTCTTCTCTGTGTATTCTGCCACAGTTGTCTACTTCAGACTGAGCTACTAAAGAGTCTCTATTTAGGATGAATAAGCCTCAGACTTCATTGTGTGCAGAATGTGATGACCTTTATAGGGAGTATAATAGTGTTGAGGTTCAAAAATGTCTCCATCTTCCAGTTGTTTCTGGGCGATATTCATATAATGGCTTGATTTTCCATTGCCTGTACTCTGTGATCCTTTACATTATTGCAAAGTGGGTGGAAGTTGCTACCATTTTGTTTCATTGTTTCGTAAATGTCAGTACAATGTGTAGATAATGGAGGATCCAGCCCAATCAGATGTTGGATTTGATCTGCTTAGCTTTTTATAGTTTATGTCTCTAATAGCTGAAGAGAATGTGATCTGCATCCAGAATAAGTGGTTTCAGATTGCAGCCTCTCTCTCTCACTGACCCATTCCTCAGTGTTTGACCTCAGCTACAATGCTGGTGATATCTTTGTTTGAGGAGAAGGTCCCAAAGTTGTTAATACTGAAGATAGTTTACAAAACATGCTTTTTGTGGTGTGGGGTGGGAGGATGGAGTTTCTGAGATTTGAGGGGATTAGCCAAGACAAGTTATGCGTCCATGTTTAGGAAGAATTGTATTGGGGTGTCATGTTGATTGGCTGTTTAGTAACTGTGTGACCACTCCTGAGGGACAGGACTCCCTCCCTGGGCATTACGTTTTCTGTAGGTGGTGTATTTCATTTTGTTCGCCCACCAGTCCCTCTGGAGCAATTTTATAC
>QEPC01008309.1:113122-133544 GCA_003113815.1 Sphenodon punctatus | reverse complement strand
GTGGGTCCTGGGGCTAGAGTGGCAGCTTCTGGATCTTGGCCACAGCCGTCCCTGCCTGTAACTTGGCCATAGAACCCTGACGACGGGTCCTGGAGCTGGAGTGGCTGTTCCTTGGTGCGGTGAAATGACAGCACCTCTGTGCGAGGAATGATGGCCCCAGACCCATGATGGTGGGTCCTGGGGCTAGAGTGGCAGCTTCTGGATCTTGGCCACAGCCCTCCCTGACTGTAACTTGGCCCCAGAACCCTGATTGTGGATCCAAGGGCTGGAGTGGCTGCTTCTTGATGCAGTTCACAGATGGCTCTCTGTGCGAGGATCTCCAGGAGAGAATCTTCCACACCAAGATGCATTGCTCCTTATTTGAACCTCATTTGAACATGTGTCAGTGGGTCCTAAGAGATAGCCAAACCCCATTCTGTCAGTAAGTAAGTAAGTTTTATTGTTTAAGCCGTGGCCATAACAAAATTTACATGAGAGTCACGTAATATGAATTCCCATGGATAGACAATACATAACACAAAACAAAGTATAAAATACAGGCACCGATTCACTCACATTAGAGTTCCATGGGTCATAGACTATAGTCAAAAATAAAAAGTACCTAGCATTTAAAAATTGGCTTGCCCTTCATGGGGGTTATGACACCAGCATTTGTCCCCTGACAAGGCAGCATGTCCAGCAGAACGGCAGCAGGACAACAGTATAAGGTGAAATAGTTCTAAATTTAAATTCACTATACCAACAGCAGCTTTTAACAGCCTGCACTGGAACTAAACAGTGGAAATAGAGCACAAAGGTATTGCCTTGCTCTTCGGCGGGGGTTACTGTGGCAGAGCTTGGCCCCTGTAACATAGCTAATCGTCAGCTTAATAGTTGGACCCAGGATTTTAAACATCGCAATATTGATCTTAGGATAGCACAGTCAGAGGGATATCGCATCGGTAGCACATAAAATGCTGGGCAATCTTAAATTTAGATAAATGTAACCGTTAACCAAAAATATATAAGGCAAGCAGAGCAAGACCCACAGCCAGATCACAGTATTAAACTAATGCCAGACATCAGTACCAAGCCGGGCTCTAGAATATTACTTATTAGGAGCAGCCAGAGCAGCAACCCTTTTTTTCTGAAGTACATGCTCACAAAACCTTGCCACCAGTTTAGAGATCTCAAGGGACTGGTCAGACAGGAGTCACAGCAATAAAGCATCTAGTGCTAGATCAGGGAATTTCAAAGACAGGGGGTCCAGAAAACACTTGCGAGCATCAATGTACAACAGACAGACAAAAAAGATATGATGGCAGTCCTCAATGGCCACAGAATTGCAGCCCTGGCACAATCGCAGATCTCTGGGTATGCCCCTAAATCTTCCTTCCAGCACAGCCGAGACAAAGACATTTAGGCGAAATAATGTGAGGGCCCTCCTACGATGCCAATCATCCCATGACAGCAGGTAGCCAAGTTGTCCAGCCCTTGGCCTAATTTGCAGGTAGCAGCTAGAAATCTTTTGTCGTTGGATAGCACTTTCTTCCATTTGACTTTCCTGGTCCTTAATTCTTTTTGAGATCAATAATGTAGCTAGCTTGGGACCCAAGGGGAGCAAAGCCTCTTTGGAGAAACCCAATCTCTGGACCTCTTTTTCCACCAACTGGGCCCAGGGTGTAAATGATTCTATTCCCCAGGCCAAACTGAGAAGAGAGTTCCCTTCCAGAGGGAACAGGACCACTCTAATCCAGTGTTTAATTGTTCACTGGAGTGCCAGCGAGCAAATAGTTGGGGACCTGGATTCAGCTCTTAAAAGAGCCTGGGGAGTCCCACTGGGGACACCCAGGATTGTCCTAAGAAAGGTGTTTTGGACACTCTCAATTTTGTTCAAAAACTGCAGACCCCAAACTGGAAAGGCATATAGCAATTGGGCCACGGCCTTAGCCTGGAACAAACGAAGGGCAGGTCCCACTAACCTTCCCCCCTGGGAGAAAAAGTGGGCCTGAATCATGCATGAGGTTTATCTCATAAGGCCCATAGCAGCCTGGGTCCACGTTGCCCTGGCTGCAATGAGGACCCCTAGATATTTAAATTTCTGGACCTGTTTGACCTGCAGCCCCATAAACCAGCGATGGATTTTCCTGCCTTTGGTCACCGACCAGGACCTTGGTCTTTGAGTAATTGATACAAAGTTTCTCTCTATGGCAGAAAAGCTGAAATCTCTCCATGCTCCTACGCAAGCCAACTTGGGTGCGAGATAGCAAGACTGAATCGTCCGCATAAAGGAGAATATGGATAGGTCTGTCCCCCAAACAAGGGGGATGAAGACCGTCCATCTCCATGAACTTAACAACCTCATTTAGGTAAAAGTTAAATAATACCAAAATACAGCCCTGGTGAACTCCACCCACCACTTGGATTTCCTTTGTAAGCAATTGCCTCCTATTGTATCTAACCTTATTATTTGAGCGTAATCTAATCAGCAAATACAGCAACCTAGGATCAGCTGTAGTGTTGCTTAGCTTGCAACAGAGTTTCTCTCTATCAATCGTATCAAAGGCAGAGGCTAGATCTACGAAGCATAAATACAACTTGGAATTAGGCTGATGATGGACATACTTAAATATCAGCTGATTCAAAAGAAATCTATGATCTGTTGTAGATTGACCCTCACAGAAACCCGCCTGCTCTGGTTCCAGGCTATTAGAATCCCTTTGCCATGACTGAAATTTGCTAAGGAGGAATTTAGTGTATAGCTTCCCAATAACAGATAAAAGGCTAATTGGCCTATAATTACTTGAAAGACTTGGGTTGCCTTTTTTATATATTAGCACCACTATGCTTTTATGCCAAGCTTTTGGAAAATTCCCTGTCTGGTTGATGAAAGTAAAAAGGGGAGCCAAAATTCCTGCCCACCAATCTGGGTTGGCCCTGAGCATGTCTGCTGTGATAACGTCCCCACCACCACCCGGAGGGACTTTCCCCTTTTTAAGTTGGAGAATCAAATCTGTTATTTCGGATGGTGTCACAGGGGGCCATTCCTGGAATCTTTCCAGGGGGAGCATGGATATCTCAGGGCTCATATTGTCAAAGTCTGCAAAAAGGGTGCCGTAATGAGACTCCCAGACTTCAGGCTGTATAGTTGGCAGCTTAACGTTCTTTCCTCCCGCAAACATATTCTTCACTATTCTCCAAAAAGAGTTAGAGTCCCCCTGTGTAACTGCCTGAAATAGTTGGTTCCAGACTCTTTTTTGGTGCTCGGTTTTCTTGGCGTGTAACAAGGCCCTGTAGTTGCATCTGGTAGAAATTACGGCTTCTCTGTTTTCCCTAGTAGGGTTTGTTTTCTGTACCCTGACCAGCTTCCTGCATTGAGTTCTTAAACTACGACAGTCCTTGTCAAACCAGCACACAAGTCCCTTTCTACACTGAGAGAACGATTTAGGCTCAGTGAGCAGGGGCTCTAAAAACTTGATTATATGATCGTACACATCTAAGGGGAATGCACAAGGGGATCTAAGTTCACTGGCCAAGGCCTCTAGTGAGTGTGATTTTAACAATAGACTGAAGGCCAGCTCAGAGTCTTTAGACCATTTTTTCTGACCAATAAAGACCCCCTGCTCCTCTGGTTCATCAGCACAAGGCTGGCCAACTCCACTGTATGCCACCGGGTCACTGATGACTACAACTAGAGGGAGATGGACTGTCATGTGATTTGGGATAACCTGGAGTTCACTCACGTAGCCCAACAACATGTTGAAATTATTAGATAGTCAATGACACTAGCTCCCCAGAGTGAGTAATTTGTAAAGTTACCCTCCAGATCTCCATGCACAAGGTCATTGAGTATCACCAGATTGAATACCTCAGTAAGCCTTGATACTAGGGGAGCTCTTGGACTAACAAAGTTATCACAAGAGGAACGCACTAAATTAAATGCTGGGGCACATGCATCCGCTGAAACCTCATACGAGGCATCCTTACTTGGATTGCCCAACCTGATGTTGAAATCCCCTCCCAACAGAACCCCAGTAAGCGGGAATAGACGTATAGCTGCCGCCACATGATGCTCAAGGGTGGGCCAGATTTCTGCCATGTAATAAACCGAAGAGAAAGGTGGAGCATAAAGATTTATAAGTAAGATCTCAAGACCACTATTAAATAGACAATGTGCTATCATAAGGTAAGACTGGTAGGAGTTAATCAGGTGAAATTTAGCACCAAGCAAGTCTTTTACTAAAATAGCTACTCTTCCACTAGGCCGGCCCCTAGCTTGCAAAGATGATGCATCTAAACACAGAGAGGAGAAGTCTGGGCAATCAAAATCTTTCGTCATCCAGGTCTCTTGAAGTAAGACGATATCAAAACACCCCAAAAAGCTGACAAAATCCAGGTCAGCTAACCTCTGTAACCATCCCACTATGTTCCAGCTTAAGACCCTTATTTCATTTGCTCTTCCAGGTAGTTGTCATTTGTCAATTGGGGCTTCCTTAGAGGTTGCAGTCCCCAGGGACCTATTTAGGCCTAAGGGCTGGAAAGCTCCCACCCTGGAATTGCCAATTGTCTGATTTACTCTACCCGGATCAGAGGACACGATGCCTGGGGCTCCAGTGCCAGGGACATCAGAAGATTTGGGGTCCTGCATGCCCCCACCGGCCAGCAACGTATCAGGGTAGAATTGACAGTCAGGGAATCGTGCAAGGCCCCATTAGAGCTTTCGTCAACCCCCGACAAAAGGCCTGCCTTCTCAACAAGAGCTGCGGCCCCCTGCTGGTTTCCTGTCTGTAGATTGAAGTTAACCAAGGGACTGATTTCATTAGGTTCAATGGGTGACAGGAAAGGAAGAAGGCTAGGCACAGTGTCTATAGTACTCAGGCTAGTTTGAAGACCTTTCTCCCCAGCACTCTTCCTAGCCCGGGCACAAAATTTCCCCAGCTGACTGTGGAGTAGATCCATTCAGGCTAATAGGTTACTCTGACTGGCCGCCAATTTCTGCACCAGATTGGTGCCAATGCTAGCCCCCTCCCTCCCTTTCCCTGGACTCCCTTGGGTTGGGGGAGGGTAGACTGTGCAGGGCTCAATCTCCATGCTACCATCCTCATCGAGGGGCAATGAGGTATTTCCCTTTTTATAGCTGAGTGGGTTGCTCGGGAGGCTAAGCACCCTCGGAGGCTCCATCTGGGGTCATGATCTGAAGCAATCACTCCTGGCCACAACCCCCCCAGGTGGAGACCTCCTAAGGTTCTCGTCAGATATACAGAGGATCCCCTGCCCCTCCCTATAAGTCCTAGATATAAAGATAGCTTTGGTAGCCAAGAGCCCTGCCTTTTCTAAGATTTTCCCAGTTATACCGGAAGAATCTAGAGTGACCTTCAGCATCCAGCGGCCTTTAACAAAATTCAAATGTTCTATCGTTCTAATATTCCGACTTGTTATCGTAAGGCCAAGCAGGAACCTAAGATGCTCAGCTACCTCTAGAAGGGTATTCCGAAAGGGTAAATTCCCCATGGGAAGTGGCAAAACCAAAAATATCAGAGAGCATGGAATAGGATCAAATCTTTTGATTTGCCTCAACAAGTCTACCCTACTTACATTACCAACCCTAAGGGCCGCAGATGCAACCGCTGCCCCCCTTACAGGACTAGCTGGTTGATTGAGAAAAGCGTTTGGACCTTCCTTTACATCCTGGGCTAAATGGGTGGATCTGGCCTCAAGGGCCATCCCCCTACCAGTATTAAAAGGGCAGGTCAGAGATAATAATTCCTCCACCTTCCCATTCAGCTGATTGATTTGTACAAACAGGGACCGAACCGTTTGCGCCGTAAGGGACACATGTTCTGCAAGACAGTCACCATAAAACCTGGCTTCCCGAGTGTTGTCAGTCGGTACGGGAATCTCGGTATTGACAATAGCTCAGGGTGACGAACGTCTGGGTAGCCCCAAATCCGCTCCATTAGATACTCTGGAGTCCGACAAAGCCTGAAAGTGATTAAAGAGAGGTAAGGGTGCCAATAAACCATCCTCGCTCACTCTGTGAGCTGGTGGCAGTAAAAAGCTCTCAATGGTCCTTTGTTTGAGCTGCTTAGAAGGCGGCGACAATATGGAGGTAGCCTCAGCCCAATTCTGTTTAGAGGCTTGCATGTTTAATACCCCCAAAAGTCCCCTAGGAGGCCAACAACAAGGCAAAAAAGGCAGCCGGCAGATGAAAAAGGAGAAGTCAGCTCCCGAATGCTCCAAGGGCACTCCCAAGGGCGGCGCACCCTTTTGAACGCAGCCCTTCGGTGCATGGCCCCAGGTGCGCATCTATGGCATGGCCGTAGGCTCACTGGTCCGCTTTCACCAGCAGCGGTGAAGTCACCAGCAGACTTCGCCCCCATCTCGTCCAATTCGCCAGCTCTCACAGCTGTCAGCTCCACCACTCGGCTCACACAGTCCACGCCCAGCACCGCCCCTGCAACTCCACAAGCGGCCATAGGCTCACTGGTCCGCTTTCACTGACAGCAGGGCTCAGACTCCACCCCCAGTTCATCCAATTCGCTGTCTCTCACAGCTGTCAGCTCCACCGCTTGGTTCGCACAGCCCACGCCCAGCACCGCCCCTGCAACTCCACCCCCATTCTGTCAGAGCTGGCAGCATTGGAAGCAGCAGGAGACATTGGATTTCTCAGGCACAGAACCCATGGCACAGAGAGCAGAGGCAGCGTTGGGAGCAGCAACAGAGATTGGATTTCGAGGGCACAGAAAGCAGAGGCAGCATTGGGAGAAGCAGCAGAGATTGGATTGCTCAGGCACAGAACCCATGGCATAGAAAGCAGAGGCAGCATTGGAAGCAGCAGCAGAGATTGGATTGCCAGGGCACAGAGAGCAGAGGGAGCTTTGGGAGCAGCAGCAGACATTGGATTGTTCAGGCACAGAACCCATGGCACAGAGAACAGAGGCAGCATTGGGAGCAGCAGCAGAGATTGGATTGCTGGGGCACAGAACCCATGGCACAGAGAGCAGAGGCAGCACTGGAAGCATCAGCAGAGATTGGATTGCCAGGGCACAGGGAGCAGAGGCAGTGTTGGAAGCAGCCACCTAGGCAGGCAAGTGGGTGGGCGGGTGGGCAGGCAGCGTGGCATGAGCAGAAGGCAGGCAGGCTGAGGCAGCCTTTGATCTAGACCACCTGGGCAGGCAGGCAGGTGGGCAGGCAGGCAGGCAGGCAGCGTGGCATGAGCAGAAGGCAGGCAGACTGAGGCAGGCTTTGATCTAGACCACCTGGGCAGGCAGGCAGACGGGCAGGTAGACAGACAGGCAGACTGAGGCAGGGTTAAAGCTTTGCAACCTGGGCGGGCGGGCAGGCAGGCAGGCAGCATGATATGAGAGGCAGTAGGGAAGACAGGCTGGGACCTTGGCACCAAGTTGGCAGGGCACTCAGATAGGCTGGCGAAGACTGTGCAGCATGCACTAGAGAGAGCCAGTCAGACAGGCGGGCTGAGATCGTCTAGCCACTAGCCAGAGGCAAGCTTGCAGGCTTACAGTTTCCCAATGCCACACTGCAGCATGCAGTCAGTCAGATAGGGCTCTATAGGTCAAAAATAGCACCTTGAATTGTGCCTGGAAAGCTATTGGCAGCCAGTGCAAACTTGGGAGCACCCGTGCAATGTACTTTCAGCAACCCACCTGTGACAGAAAACTGGTTGCCATGTTCTGCACGAGCTGCAGCTTCCAAACAGTCATCAAGGGCAGCTCCAGATAGAGTGCATTGCGGTAGTCTAGCTTTGAGATTACAGAGGCATGGATGATGGTGGTCAGGTCTGAATTGGATAAAGATCTGAAGGATTGTTTAAAGCTGTTTTAAAAAACAGGTTGTAACTGTTATTGCTCTATCTAATTGAAGTCATTAGAGCGTATCTTATCTATGAGAAGACTGCCCTCTGATGGCTGGTAGCAGCCTAGAGACAACATAATAGGCCTTCTGTACATCACTACTGTAGCAGAGGTTATGGAAAGAATTATCCTATTACTTTGAATCTCTTGATTTCTTATATTTGTCCTAAGCTTTTCTTTGAATTAAAGATTCCCTGGACTATTTCAGTCTTTTCACTTGACTCCTAGGGTATTTTCAGATGCTACGCGGTCCCGATTCACCACAGTGGATCCCCAGAGAGGATGAACCAAACAACCACCCCCCGTGGTCAAAAAAAGTCCTGAACAGACATGCCGGGACCGGGACCATGGCAGGGAATCAAGCTGCCAGATCACGGCCCGGGGCAGCGCAACAGACGTTACGCCGATCCTGGCCCGGGCCATGGTCAAAGCACCCGGAAGGCGCCAGGGCGGCTCGTCCTGGCTGCTGCTGAGTGCCCTTTAAATCTCCCTCCCCGGCCTGTGTTGTTGCTCATTTCCTTTGATTCCCGCTGGTGGTTGCCGGCCAGATGTTACTTTTTGTTGGCTCCCATCGGGAATCTCTTTGACCACGCTTTCGGGGATTGTCTGGTGGGGAGCCCCGGAAGCGTGGTTGAAATTGACCTCATGTGGGTATTGACAGTGGTGAACATCTGGTGGCTGCCGAACAGACGTTCAGGGCTTTTTGGCCCCACCGTGGGATTGACCGTGAATCACTGTGGTTGAGCGTGATCTCGTAACGTCTGAAAATACGTTTCCCTAATCTTCAAATCCCTCCTAAAATCCTGTCTCTTCTGCCAGGCTTTCCCTAGCTCCTTTCCTCCATACTTAGCTTGTAGGGGTGTGCAGCAGACACATCAATTATTTTTCTATCTGTTTTCATTTTCATTTGCAAAACCCCCTTCGTTGGGAGGGGGGGGGGTTGTAAGTAAAAATGTTTGTTTTCAGGGGGGGGGGTTGTTTGATTTTAATAAATATTTTTTAAAATGTAAAAACCACTGCATATGCACAAAATGGCCCCAGGAGCCATTCTATGTATGCACGCTCTTTCCCAAAATGGCGCTGGTAATGTCAGCACCATTTTGGAAAAGGGCAACCGGTCTGCACATGTGCAGAATGCTACAGTCCAGGTGCAGAATGGTCCAATGCATGCGCAGACCGTCTGCCCTTTTCCAAAATGGTGCTGATATTGCAGGTGTCATTTTGGGAAAGGGCACATATGTGCAGAACGACCCCGGCAGCCATTTTGCACATGTGCAGTGATTTTTAAAAAAAAATAGTTTGGTAACAAAAACAAACACACACACACACCACTTTTGTCCATTATCATTACTTGTTTGTCATTTTCGTGTTCTAATTGCTAAAACAAAATGGACCATAGTTCGTAATTAAATAAAACAAAACAAAACTGCACACCCTGAATAGCTTGTCTAGGCTTCTCTTTATATTGCCTTTTCCATCAGGATTTCTATTCTCCCATTGTAACTAAATTAGTAGTAGTAGTAAATAATTTATTGCATAACAATAAAGTCATTGCAAAAGAACATACAGGGACAAACACAAACTAAGTCACAAATTAAAACGAGTCAATAGATAAACCACACATAAAACCTAATAGCCAAGTAAGTTATAACTATATAATATATCATAAACAACCCCACCCCCCCAATTAAAATAGCATTTTCAAAAGAGAATAAAATAAAAATAACGCACAAGCGTACCAGAGTAGCTTAACCTAGTATTCAGTAACTAGGATAGATCTTAGTTAAAACAGCCTAATCAGATATAGAGTACCCAAATAAAATTCACAGAAAAGGATATAAGTTAGTGACCACAAGCCGTACGTCTGTACCAATGCCAAGGTTTAATTAGGAGACCCCTCCTTAGCCTATAATCAGCCCATTGGTGTAAATTGCCTCCTACATGCCCAGGGAACAGGGTATAACTAAATTAAGGAAATGCACCTACAACTTCTAAGCTCCCTGAATTTATCCCTCCTTCCCTGTGTTCTTCTCTCCCTTGTACATTTTAGTTTGTAAGTCTGTTGGAGTTGGAACATGTCTCTGATCATGACTGTACAATGCCGGGCACATTTCTGATACTATGTTAATTACTATTATTAAAATAATTTTTTTAAAAATAATAATAAATACTGTTTTACCGACCAATGAATAATGCCAACTCCTGGTGATAAGAAAACTAACGTATAAAAACTAACCAGTGGGTTTAAAACGGGTTGAGTCTCCCAAACTAGTGCTGAAGAAAGATCTGAATACCTTGGGCAGAGACAACACGTAAACAGACAAGTATAAACAGTTCCTTTCTCCCCTCCTGATCTTCCTAGTCTCTCCAAGGCTCTCAATCCTCTAAAAAATTTCCTGAGCCCACAGTAGTTAAAGTAAGCGTGGTTTGCCTTCCACACCTAAAAAAACAGTTGAACGCCCCCTAGCTGTATGCACTGATCTTTTGCTGATTTTTATATCCAACAATGGGCCACCTCTGGGACAGTGGAATCAATTATCATATGTGAAGTCTTGACTAGCAATATAAATACATTTTTAAAAATCAGAGGAGCTGCAAAGGCAGCTGCAAACTATCCCCACTAGGTCGTTTATGAGAACATTTGGGACTCTCTTTAAAGAAGATTTCCAACATCTCTAAGCATATCTGAGGTGTCAGTACTTACCCTCTTCTTCTCTGGCACCACATTTATTAAAAGGCTGTACTGGACTGATTTAAAACTTTTTTAAAAAACCAAAAAAAAAAACCGGGGTTGGTTCTGGACTTTCCCTCCCTCCAGCTTCAGATTTTGAAAAGCACTGTACGCCCAGCTTATATCATGGACATAGATATTTATTTTCTTGATGGCTGCCTTTCCATCTGTGTCATAATATTATGGAGAGTTATTACAGGATTCTTTGCTCTTGAATCTGGAAATCTTGAATCCCTGTTAACTGAATCAAGGCTCAATGACTTTCTGATATGTATTCTTTGGTGCAACAAGAAACTCAGGGTTTCATGTGGAATAATTATCCACAATTATTATTTATGTAGCATGTTCAGTGTGCTTTACAATCCTTATCTATTTCACATTCACCACAATTGGCTAGGTCATTATTATCCCCACTTTAGACTGTGAACTGAGAGATAATTACTTGGCCCAATACAATGTAGCCCTCTTTCCTGTCTGTTAACTGATACTGATTTCTGCAGATATAGTCATTAGTCATCAGACATTATCAGCAGCCAGCTCTCCAACAGATTGGGAGTGCTTCCCTCAACTATTGCCCATTTTTGTGGTTTGCAATTGGTTATCAAAGTAGCATGGTATTGTCTCTACTCTTTGAAAGGATGAGTTACACCCTCTTGAAACAGAAAACCAATAGGATTTTCTATGAGTGAAGAATGTACTGATTTCTTCAGTTTGCAGGGAGGGGGGTTAAAAGTGGTCTAGTTTCAGCAAATGAGCACACGTGAGCTTTCAAGTAAGACAGCTTCATCAAGAGAAATAAGTTCACATCAAAATTCAGAAAGTGGAGCAAAGTTTGATTGGTTGCTTGTTGAAAAGGAATCTAAAATTTGTCATTTGTAGTAATTACACATTGGAGAACGTCCTGTTTTTTGCTTGCTTGCTCTCTAGTTCAGTTCTTTAATAGCCTCCCTGCCATATCAGCATAGGGGAAATGCTCCTATGACTATCTGATGGAAAGAAACATCTGTTATCCAGAGAGAAGGTAGTTACAATTCCTTTCTGCCATGCTCAGGAAAGGTTATGATACCATTATACTGGACTTTTTTGTGTGTGTGCCTCCCTAAAAGGCCATGTGCTAGTCCAGTTTTGTTACAATTGTAAAATCTGAAGTTTGCAGGGGTTTTGTGAAAACCAGAACAAATGCAGCACATTTCTCTTGCTTCTTATCTGTAGTTGGGTACTACTCCATCAAAGATTAATAGCCTTGCTGCTCCTTTGGTCATGAAGGCGAGCCTCTCTCTTGGCTCTAAGCAGGAAACACACTATTTCTATATCCTCTTTTTTATCCTTCAAAATTTCTGTGTGTGGACAGTCCATGTATATGTCAATTTATTTATTTTTTTAACCTTTTCCCTAGAGTTTCCTGCTCCCCTGTAGCATCTGTTACTCCCCCCGTCTGCTTCGGGAATTCCAGTTCTCCCAAGAACCGATATTGCCGGTATTTGGGTGTATCGGCTTAATCCGATAAATCCGATATTTACCTGTACTGGCATACCGGATTTTTAACATTGGCCACTTTACTGGATTTTTTACATTTAATTTATTTATTTATTGCATTTGTACCCCGCTCCTCCTGAACACAGCTCGGGGCGGCTCGGTCCATTGAAGTCAATAGCCGCAATGTAAAAAATCCGGTATATGGTCAATGTTAAAAATCTGGTATGCCGATACCGGTAAATCTGGTACCAGGGAGACCTCATTCTTAAGCTCACTGTCCCCTTAATAACACCCCACCCCCACCCGAGGGTCCCAAAGTACCTTTCGGTGAGCTTCCCAGCTCCCAGCCTAGCGCCACTCTATTCCTGCTCTATCTACTGATGTTCCCCGCCACCGGGGTCCAGCCAGGGCTCCTGCTCCTGGCTACACTCGAGCCTTGTATGGGTGAGTATCTGCCAGAACCTCTGGCCCCATCCTGGCCTGCTCTCAGCTACTTCACAGCAACTTTTAAATTTCAAGTCAATTTTGCACTTCCAGTCTCTCTGCAGCAGCAGCTGCTTCTTCTTACTGCATCCTCTCTGCTCAGCTGCCAGATCCTCTCCGGCTCTCTGGCTGGGCTGGGGGCCTGCCTTCCACCCACAGGCACTTGGTAGGTGCACCTGTGCCCTCAGCTCTGATCTCCCTCTCACTGGGGTTCTGGTCTTTAAAGGTCCCCCTGGCAGCATGGGCCACTGAATCTTAAAGAGACTGCTGCTCTCCTGGCCCCACTGATCCTAAAGCGGCAGGGGCCTTTCAGGCAACTCTGCCACAAGGTGCTAACATCTCAGCCTTTGTTATTTCCTGTCTATTGTAGCAGCTACTGTCTCCTCTTCCTGTTGCAAAAGGAACAGTAATAATTATGTCAGCAACAGAAGCTCTTCAGTACTAATCTTGAAAAATAAAAGTGAGTGTTGAATTTCCTTAGAACGTTTACATTCTAATACAGATTGTTCTTCTGGCATACTACTAAACCTGTTGGTTTACAATATTGCCACCTGTTGTACTTGACAGGAATTGTTGCCTATAAATCGTCGCAGAATTTAAGGAGACAAAGTAGTTTGATATCTTTTACTGGACCAGCTGTTGTTGGTGGAAATGTGCAAGCTTTTGGACCTTCTTCAGGCAACTAGGAGTTAGACATTTTACAAAAAACCTCCATCATCGCCCCCTTCAGCAAAATTCTGCTTGGCCACAAACCAATCTGTATTATAGAATGAACTGCATGTAGGATAAACATATCAGCATAGGGGGAATGCTCCTATGACTATCTGATGGAAGGAAACATCTGTTATCCAGAGAGAAGATAGTTACAATTCCTTTCTGCCACGCTCAGGAAAGGTTATGATACCGTTATACTGGACTTTTTTGTGTGTGTGCCTCCCTAAAAGGCCATGTGCTAATCCAGATTTGTTACAGTTGTAAAATCTGAACTTTGCAGGGGTTTTGTGAAAACCAGAACAAATGCAGCATATTTCTCTTGCTTCTTATCTGTACGTGGGTATACGACTCCATCAAAGATTAATAGCGTCCCCGCCACGAGAAGGCAAGAATTCTTTTTCTCCTTGCAAATTATGCTGTATATCCTTGTGCATTGTGCATTCAGAATGACATTATGCTTTGTAGCACAAGCAAGAAAAACCCTCTGCCTTGAATGCTTGGAAAGGAATAGGCCACAGTAATTTTTACAAATAACAGGAAGATCACAGTGAAATATGAGGTATGCTCAAGTTCACATCTACTCTTACTATGAAGCTACAGCTTAAACTCCTGGCAGCCTATCTTCTGCATTTTTGAGGATGTGTACTTAAAAATACTTTATTCTAGTGACTATTGTAATCCCTAGGAGAGATAAGCAATAGACAGGAGAAAGGTGACCACAAAGCCCTAGATTCAGGTAACAGCTTTTAAGTTAGGGACCCCTGTTCACTGCATTTTCCCTGAAGTGTGTTCCATAATCTCTTCATGTCCTCTCAAGTGCTTTTTTGGGAGGCATCCAGGAAGCTAGGAGTGCAGAGACCAGAGGACAAATGAAGCTGAGCGTAGCAAGGGCTGGAGTATAGGAGGAGGATGTATGTGTGCATAGGTAACTGATAACTGTTGATAGAAGGGGCTGGCACAGGAGTGGGGCTGGGCTGGGCAGGGAGCTGGGTAGGGGGTCGATAGAGTTCTATAGGGCTTCTGAAAATCGGGGGGGGGCACCTGCCCCCTCATGCCCCCCTATGAGTCACCTATGGGTGTGTAGTCGGTGTGTGCCCGCCCATTCATGCCCCTGCACAGAGCAAAGAGGCAAAACCTGGGTTGCTCCAGGCCAGGGGCATTGGTGGGCAATGCGTAGGTCGTGGGAGTGCGCCTCCATTCACGTGACCTTCAGATGGGCACCGGAGTCCGTGGGGGATGGCTGGACCCAGGGGTGTGTCCTTTCTAAAAAAGGCCTCTGTGGGCCAGACAGCTGTCAGGCACAGGGGATTTGTATGCCCAGGTTAAAACTGTTAGCTGCTCCCAGGTGGCCCACCAAGCGAGGCACCTGCCTTGGAGCTGGAAGGCCCTGATTCAAGCCCCACGGGCCCTAACAAGGAGAAATGAAGAGGGAAGGAGGGACAGTGCTGCAGCATAAAACACAGGGCCACCTTTCACTCTCCATTAGCATCTTGCTCACTCATATACTGCGCATAATATACAGCGATCAGGCAAGGTGCAGCAGAAATTAATTTACTCTCTCACCCTATCTGGATAGACTAAGGACGTTTTTAAACAAGTGCTGTTTCTCATGGACTGCAGAGTCTGGGAGAAATAAAGTCACGCACGGAGGAATTTAGATGTCCCCATGACCCCCTTTTCTGGAGGTCAGCCAGCACCATTGAAAACAGCGCACTCACACATGGTCACACTTATGAAACACCGATATTGAGGTCTCATAAGTCGAGATCTCTGTCCATACATGAATGCGTTGTTTTCAGTTGTTCCACCGGACTTCTGGAATTGGGGGGGGAGGGGAGGGAGTCTACACCCCCACATACAGCGTTGCTTCTCCCAGACTCTGCAGTCCACGAGAAACAGCTCTTGTCTAAAAAGGTCCGTAGTCATTTTGTTTTTAGATCAGTATATGGGATATGATAGTGACTAGCAATATTTTTTCTTGTTTGAAGATGCGACCTATACTCAAAATTTGGGGTCCATTCGGCAAAACGCTTCCTACCAGTATAGTTCCTGGTTTTACTGTGGTTACAGGTTGAGCTCTTATAGTGGAAGGTACTGTGCTACTTGCCTGGAAGCATAAGGATGTTTGCTGTAAAGAAAAATAGGTACTCAGTGGTGTAGCAAAACTGTGATGGGCTCAGGCTCATGTCCCAATTATGGGCCCCTTAAGGGCAAGGGGGCTTCCTATGTGGGGGAGGGAGGCTTCCAAGGGGGCTCCCGGCCAGCCTCAGCTACCCCTCAAAGGTTGTGGTGCTGCACTAGAGTGGCAGCAATCCCACCAGGAAGAAAGTTTTAAGGGTCAGTACTCCCCACCCCCACCAGCTCTGAAAACTAACTTCTTGGCAGGGCTCATTACAAGTCGCCTGAGTACTGCTAAGAAATGTTTCAAGTGGATGGGATCAGAGTGTTGGCCCCACTCCCTCCTCTGCCCACTCTGATAATTTTCTAGCAGTGCTCAGCATGCTTTCAGAGGGCCTCCCTTAGAGTCCAGGGCTAGGATTAACTGAGCCTCCTCACAACTGAGTCCCTTCACTTTATGGTAGCTACGCCCCTGAGTAGATTTCAAGAACCATGTATCTTTAATAATGCATGGCTAATCATTTAATAATAGCTTGAGGACTGGAGGGTGGCGAATGTAACCGCAGTATTTTAAAAGGACTCCAGAGGCGATCCTGGAAACTACAGACCGGTAAGCCTGCTGATGTCTGTGCTGGGCAAAATGGTGGAAACGATTTGTAAGAACAGAATTACTGGGCATATTGATAAACATGGCTTAATGGGGAAGAGTCAACATGGATTTAGCAAAGGGAAGTTGTGGTTCACTAACCTATTAGAATTTTTTGAGGGTATATATAAGCATGTATAAATAAGCATGTGGACAGGAGTGAGCTGGTCAATAGAGGCTCATTTCAAATGGGCACAGCCAAAGCACGTGTGTGTGGAAATGGGTGTGGAGACCCACGCACCACCCACCCAAGGGCAATGAGAGTCTGTGCCGGGCAAAATGGTGGAAACCATCATTAAGGACAGAATTACAGGGCATATTGACAAACATGGCTTAATGGGGAAGCGTCAACATGGATTTAGTAAAGGTAAGGGATGCCTCACTAACCTGTTGGAATTCTTTGAGGGTGTAAATAAGCATGTGGACAAGGGCGAGCCAGTAGATATAGTGTACTTGGATTTCCAGAAAGCGTTTGATAAGGTCTCTCATGAGAGAATCTTGAGAAAATTAAAAAGTTATGGGATAGGAGATAGTGCCTTACTATGGATCAAAAACCAGTTAAAAGATAGAAAGCAAAGGGTAGGACTAAATGGTCAGTTTTCACAATGGAGAGATGTTAAAAAATGGTGTGCCTCTGGGATCTGTATTGGGACCGGTGCTGTTTAACACATTTATTAATGATTTGGAAAAGGTTGTTAAGAGTGAGGTGATCAAATCTGCAGATGACACCAAGTTATTGTCAGCCACCGCAGCCGCTTCTCGGCCCGGCGGCTGTTTCGGGAGCAGCGAGGCCCCGGCCCCCTTACCAGCAGCGAGACCGAGGTGCCAACGCCGACATTGCCGCCCCTCTCCGGAGGCTCCAACGACAGAGGCAACACGGCGGGTGGCCCCAGGGCCTCCCAGGACGTTGCGGGGCCCCACCCCCCGTTGCGGCAAATTGCCGGCGCTGAGGAGCCAACAGAGCCGGTGAACAGAGCTAGAACACCTGGAGAGACTGGCCCCCACCTCTGCGAGATAAGTGTTTGAGCTTGTGACTGTCTTGACTTTGGATTATTATTGTGTGTGTGTGTCCTTCCCAGCCCCCTGCCCCATTCTGAACCTCGTTTCCTTGTGTATTGTGTGAGCTCCCTAGTGTGTTTGGGTTTCAGGTGTACTCCCTGCCTCCCGTGACTCCTCCTGGTGAGTGGGTAGTTGAGTGAGCCTGCGGGCTCATGTGGGTGCTTTCCCCCCTTGCCCTTGGGTTCATCCCTTCCCCCTCCCCCCCGAGTGTGCAAGCCCAGTGAACCTTTTCCCCCTGGACCTGGTCCCTCTCCCTGTGGAACCTGCACCATCCTCCTCGCCTCCCCTCCTGTCTGTGAATGCTATAGGCAGCTAGTACAGACTTTGGAGCACAGGTGTAATGAGCTCCTGATGACTCATTCCCGAAAGGAGCTGAACTGCTGCATTCTATACCAGCTGTAGCCTCTGAATAGTCATCAAGGGCAGCCCCATGTAGAGCGCTTTGCAGTAATCTAGCCTCGAGTTGATGAAAGCATGGATGACAGTGGCCAGATCCAAGTCAGAAAGAAAAGGCCACAGCCTTCTCACCTGATGGAGGTGGTGAAAAGCATTCCTAGCCACCGCTGCAACCTGACAATCCAGTCGCAGTGAGAGGTCCAGAAGCACATCAAGGCTGCGAACCTGATTGACCAGACCCCCCATCAGACACCACCACCCCCATCAATGACAAGTGTCCCAACCCCTCCAAGTCATAAGGCCTGCCAACCATCATCATTTCAGTCTCGTCAGGATTCAGTCTCAATCGTCTCACCCTCATCCAGTCCCCAACAGCAGTCAGGTATCAGTTAAGCACTGAGACTACGGGACCTGGGTCAGACAAAAAAGAGAAGTAGAGCTGATATTATGGGCAATATGGTAAATGGTACAATGAAGTATTATGCAATAACATTGTAAATTGGTAAAACAGTTAACTGCTGAACAATAAATGGATACCATTCGGTAACCGGTCCTTCCCAGATCAAATGCCATGGATCTGGCCCGTTACTGAAAAGCAGCAGATAATTGTTTCAGCTCTACTTCACACTTCGACATCAGCCTCAGATCTCAGCTTGAAGTCTCCCAGTATTGTTCATACTTGCCTGACTGATTTCCCAGCTCCAATCCTTGGCTTGGCACACCTCAGTATTATTCTTATTTATCTATCCAGCTTCCAGGCCCCAGTCCTACAAGGTCTCATTCTTCTGGCATCCCACAACCCAGCAGCCCCAACAGTTTACTCTCATTATTCAGTATCACTGGGTGTTTTCTAGGGGTGTGCATGTCTTTTTCGTTATTATAATAATAAAGAAAATTGTCATTTCCATTTCCTTTTCCCTTCCCCTATCTCCCTTAGATTTAGATAGATATTAGTTGTGTACATATATAGAGAGATTATATTATATAGGTATTTAGACTAGTCTGTTTTATTATATATATTAGGATTCTAAGATAAGCATATTGTATAAATATTTGCGCATGGGAATCGATACCAATAACAATACCAATATAAAAAATTAAATCTTCATTTGAAACAATACCAATACCAATAACGACAAAGACTTAAAACGACATTGTCATTAGTAATGAAAACAATATTTTTAATAACAAAAAACAAAAAATAAAAATGACTCGGGGGCCTGGTGCACACCCCATGTGTTTTCAGCTATGATGATAGCATGAATTTCTACACGTTGCCAAGCATGGGAATCTGTGCTGTCGTCATCAGGGGTGAATGCATCCATCATATGTTGGCTTGGGCCGGAGCCTGGGTTTGTACAGGCTGGGGCGATGTTTAGCCCAGGCTGTTCCTCAGGACCATCCCCAAGGAACAGTCTGGGCTAAGCACTGCCACAGCCTGTGCAATGGACGCTGGACCAGGGTAAAGCAACCCATCACATTTGATGGCCCACTTACACCTACCCTGGTCCAGGTCCATGCTGCTTTCGGTCAGCCTCGTTGACCTCATCACGGAAGGGGCATGTCATTCCAAGAAGCACAGGGGCGGAGCTGTGCCATTGCACATCCGTGCATCTCCCCATCCTCTCCCTGCCCCCTCCCAAGCCCAGGCCAAAACACCCACAGAAACCTGGATTGGCATCAAAATTTGGTTTGCTTGATGTTGCTCAAGTTTTCCCAGAAGGGTGCTCACAGAATGCTTAATGGGAATGTAACAGCAGCAGCACCACAACCCAGGACTCTGAGACAGCTCACTATGCGTCTTCAGTGAGATCAGGGATCCTGAATATATACTGAAGACCTTCATATGACTTGCAGGTATTCAGAAGAGCTTCCCCAACTCTACACTGAAGATCCCAAGAATATATTTCTCTTTGGCCATTTCATTTCATTTATTCGATTTTTATGCTGCCTCCTCCTGCTAAGGGTGGCTCGCAGCATCATAAAAAAAATACAATATATATATAAACACTAAAAACATTAAAAAACAATAAAAACCCAAGACATAGCTTAAAAGGTAGAGCTTAAAGGGCAGAGCTTTGCAGGCGCTATGAGAGCAGCCATGGAATAGGTACATAAACTGACTCTATGTTGCAATCAGTCGGCTTCAGAACAAGACCAACGTCACCATTGCTCCAACTGCCATCCCTCCCGCTTCATCCACCACAAGTCCTCCGTGTACTACGGGGACCTTCGTTGTTGGCGGTTAGAGAACAGATGCCTGGGAGCTGTGTTGCTGATGGTCTCAGTCAGCACAGAATTCCAAAGAGCCATGAGATCATCAAGACCAGAGGAAACATCCCCAAGAGCATTCCAGAACCTCTCCAGTTCCATAAGTCTCTAGGGCCAAACCAACCGAACTCATTCCGCACCTTTCCAAGGGCCGACATGCGCCAGGATCCTGGCCTGGAGAAGATAATGATCCATCCATGACAAGGGCTCTGCTGACACCTGCCCCACCAACAGGTCCCCCACCTCAAGGCCAGTGCAAAATATCAGGTCCAGGGTATGTCCTCCTACATGGGTCGGGCCGACAACTACCTGAGACAGGCCCATTGTTGATGTTGGAAATAATACACTCCTTTGGTTGCATCCTCCCTAAGAACCTCATCCTGTTTGTTTGCTAGAAACAGCGGGAGTAGACAGACAGATATGGGAACCCTTCCCCCCATCCTATCTGTCCTACTCCTGCCAGGACCTGATTGATCAATCTCCTCTCCCAGGAGGTTACTTATCTCTTTGTGTCTGAGAGATAACTAGAGAGAGAGAGCTTCCTACTTCCCTCCTGAACACACCTTGTCTTAGGACTTAGTATAGATGTAGGCCTTTCCTATCCTACATGTATTTCCTAATAAAGCTACTTAAGCTTAAGTATGCTTCCTGCCTGCTTATTGATGATTAGCTACTCAC
>QEPC01008309.1:85278-112412 GCA_003113815.1 Sphenodon punctatus | reverse complement strand
CTAGGCCTTCCGGGGAACTTCCGGGTTTCCCCGGAAGGCCTAGAGCATCTCTGATGCCGGCAGCCACAGCCGGCGCTGAGGCCACCGGACCACCCTCCGCCACCGCCGCCGGAGCTTCCAAAGGTAAAGCGCACTGAACTTTAGTAGGGGTGATCCCTGGGGGGGGTGTTAAACACCCCCCCCCAGGGATCGGGTCATACTGTCATACTTACCGGCTCGAATCCGATAATGCCGGTACGCCCGGTACCGGCATTATCGGATACCGGATTTTACCGGTTTCCCGCCCCTACTACTCACACTAATAACAGACCTCCCAGCAGGGCCATAATTCCCCTAGCCTGTCACAACCCCAATGGCTGCGGACCCCCCCAACCCCCCGGAGGCTGCTCTGCCAAGCCAAGGGAGACCCCAAATCCCTCTACCCACTCCCCTTTCTCACAGGAGGGTACACACACAACCTCCCTCCCAAGGGGGTGAAACCCCTCTCTCTCACCGACGGGAGAGCCACCCTCCCTAACCCAGTCCCATTGCCCCCCACTCTCACCAGGGGGGCAGAGCATCACCCAAACCTCCCAAAGCAAATAAATCCATTGTCCCTCCCCACCCCCAAAATAATACACACACACACACCAAGCTCTACCACAGAAATACCACCACACTGCACAGGGCTTACAAGGTGGTGACTGGTTTGGCCCTGGCTTGAATTCTGCCTTCACCTCCCTCAGGCTCTGTAGTGCCTGGGACACACACCCCTAACTTACTGGATGGCTGCATGCCAGTAGCAAAAGGAAGCTGGGAGGAATGTTGTTTCCTGTGCTCGACACGTCTCTGAGCCTGCCTGACCCTACACCTCATCACACTCTGCACTCTGTTCCTGCATGAATCCCAATCCAGACCCTGTTCCTGAACTTGAATTTGCTGTAACTTGTAGCTTCAACCCCAAGTCAACCCACGCCCCACATATAAAGCTGAAACGAGTACCTGTAAAAGCAGGTATACCCGTTAGAATGATGGTACTCAGTTTGATCTGTTCACATCGGGTACGAATCAGCATCTGATTAGTGCCCAACAGGCTACCCGATGTACTGATTTACCAACTTTCAGTACCAATTCATCAACTTCTGGTACCAAATTTCCAGTTTCCTGTTCCAATTTTCTGGTCTTCTGTACCAATTTTGCATTACCAAAATCAGTCAGTGAAATGGAAAGTCAATAACGTAGGCTGTTTGTATGTGACACACACGTGGCATGAAATCACACCGCATGTAAAAATCCCGTGGACGGGGTTTAGACGAGACATCTCGCACATTATAGTCGGTCGCGCTTTCTTTTAAGACTGTGAACTAAACACTCATTTCAGCACGTGGGGCACATCTAAAAGTGGCCTTAGGAACAGTAATACCCAGTATTTTGGGGTCAGGTGCCTGACTCGGTACTAGGTACCTATTGGGCATTCAACAAGTTGCCCAGAATTGCGGGTATTACCAATCGGTAGTAAATTTACTATCTGTTTCAGCTCTGCCCAGAGACTAAGTCCTGACATTGGGGTCAAGAAAGTACCAAAGTTCAGAGACCAGAAAATTAATCCAGGGAAAACATCTATCTGAGGCCTAGCCAAACATGGCCTAAATTCAGAAGTTTTTGGTGGGTGTGGAAGCAAAGCAAGGTGACAGCAATGCAAGGAACCATCTGTTCGCTGTGGCCACAAATTCAGTGCTAGCCCAATCAATTATAGCTTGTAAGACCCAATCAGGAAAAGGGTCATGCTGAGCCAACGAGGGCAACTCCAGGGAAGCCTGTGTTCCTGAGTTCTTTGGGCTGGCCAGCATGGGTCTGTGGGAAGTGTGGTCCTGTTCCCTGCCTTCCAGTTCCATGGATTCAAATACAAAGCTCACTGGAGCCAGAGAGCCTGAGGATAATTTGTTTCCTTCTATATTTTGTAATATTTTGTAATGATTTGCTATAACACATACACTCACTCAGATTCCAGTTTTTCCTTTTAAAAATATTTTTCCCTCTTCCTTTTTCTCATTCTTTCCAGTGATTCCCCAGTTGCTGCTGGAGTATTTTCAATTTCTAGCAAAGACTAGAACCTATGCTTAAGGCTCAGTGTTATCGTTATCATCTCTCACGATCATTCTACATTATGTTTTGCTATCTTCCTGATAATCAGCTTTGCTCTCTGCTTTGTGGACCATCACTTGTATGCGGTACTATATTGCCTTGCTTAATATGGGGGTTGTCAGTCATCCTGGAGGCAGCTTGGATCTCTGTAATCTGTCTGTTTGAGAGCTATTTTTTGCAAATTTTACTGTGTTGGAGGCTCTTCTTTTATGCAAGGTTTATCTATGAATTGGCAGTCCTCATTTTTTCTGACTGCTAAATTAGTCATATAAATTTCAAGCCAATGAAGGCCCTTGTCATCACCTTTTATGGTATGAGAAGCTCAAGGAAAAGAAATCTCGGAGAGATTTGAGTTCATGGCATTATTTCCTGAATGCTGCACTCCAAGAGATCACAGTTGTTTTCCTCAGACATTGTGGAATGAGCTGCAGGATCCACAACACAACATGTAGCCTCCCTATGATTAATTTCAGCTACCCAACAATCTAGAGGGAAATTCTGCTGTGAGAAGAAGTAGTTTAAATTTAATTCCAGTAATGCCACTGACTTCAACTTGGGATTTGTACCAACATAAAAGAGCAACATTTGACACTAATGTTTCACTTGAGCAGTGACACTTCTAAATCTCAGAGAAATTAGGAATTGTTGGAAGCCAAGCAGAGCTGATGGGTTCTATGAAGGAGTCTTGAGACAAAGCTTGAGAAAGATTGAAAGACTTTATTAAAGCAGATTTAAGCAGATTTAAACCAGTCTCCAAGGGTAGTTACCTTTCTTCCACTTTTGTTCCTGCACAAACAGGTGGAAGCAGGAGTTAAACAATTCTTCCGTTCCCCTGATCTCCCTGTTTGGGAGCTTATGGGAAATTGCTGGCAGAGGGAGCTTGAATAATAAGCAGTCAATGAAGCAGAGTTGTAAGAAAAACAAAATCAGGAAAATTGAGGACTTCTGAGAAATGGGGTAGGAATAATGACCACCCTTCTGTACCAAAGGATACTTTACCCAGAGTAGCAATCTCCCTTCCCATTAAACCTCTCATTTTTGCAGAGGTAAGCACTTGTCCATTAGCCTTGTTTTAGCCACCTTGCTTGTGGGAACACAGAGGAGTTTACAGAAACACTTACCTCCAGCAAAAGTGTTTATGTGAACAAGCCCTTGTTGTCTGCTGGAAACTGTCCCTTGCAGAGTAAATGTATCAGTTTTTCAAGACTAAACAGAAAAAAAGTCTCTCAAAGTCTTAAAGACACTCAGCACCTGGCAGTTTATGGACAAAAATAAAACAAATAAGTCACGTAAGACCTGATTATTGTCTTTTTTATAGCGCTTCTATTGTAGTACAACTTCTCTCTTCCTGTCCCCCATGCCTGGAACTCCCTCCCTGAATACATTTGTTCAGCTTTTTCCCTCCCAACCTTCAGATCCCTCTTGAAAACCTACCTTTTCTGTCACGCTTTCTCTAACTCCATATTCCTATAGACGTGTCACTGATGCTTCCTCTTCTATCCTTAACTCAGAGTCCTCCTTTTCCCTGTAATTAAGCTAAATATGTGCACCTTGCAACTTCTCAACTTCATGAATGTATCCCTATGTCCCCACTCCCTCGTTCTTTCCTAGCTTGTAATCCCCTTGGGGTAGGGACCTGTCTCTAACTATTAATTGTCCAGTGCCAGGTACATTGCTTGCACTATATTGCTGGCATTGCTGTCTGAGGCAGGAGGGAGCGGGGTATACATTTATAAAATATATACATATATAAAGAAATAAAAGAATAACAACAACATTACTTGAATCGTTGGTTTAGACCCTGATTTATACCAATGGAGAATCAAGCCCACAATTGACAAGAAGATGGCTATATCACTATGTAGTGCAGCTTTCTAAAAATACACACAGTAAAGACTATTCTTTGCCAGGCAGATTAACATTGCCAGGATGCATGGAAACTGTCTTTTCAGGAGAGATTTTTCGGTTTACAGATTGTGATTAAAACGAGACAGCTGTCTTTAAAAAAAAAAAGCACAAAGAGATACAGGAGAAAAAGCAAAGAGATACTAGGTAGAAATGGAAAGTACCTGAAAGAGACTATTTATGGCCTGGACTTCAAAAATTGTATTCCAGCCTAAATGTGGTTTAGAAATTAAAATGATTGTGAAAGAAGAAGTGATGTATCTGCCTTTTCTGAGGGGACTCTGGGGAGTGTCAGGGACACGGCTGCCTGGCCCACTGTCTCACTCAGTTTGGACTTTTCTTACTCTGGCTGCATTTATGCCACCAGCTATTCCATTCCACTGATATGCTGCCAGTGCCATCGAAACTGGGACAGTAGCAGTGTGAATGCTTTTAACTCCCTGATGAAGAGATGACATTAGGGAGCAAAGAGTTAAATGGCTTAGGGGCCCACGGTGCCTGAGGAAGGTGGAGGTCATCACCCCCCCACTAAGGGGGAGGGAGGTGCCGGGTCCAGGGTCCGCACGTGGGGGGCTGGTGCTGATGAATGCGAGGTCCGTTGTTAACAAGGCCCCAATTATCCATGATTTGATCTTGGATGGGGCCGTGGACCTCGCATGCATCACGGAGACCTGGCTGGATGATCTGGCCGGTCCAACTTTGGCGGATCTGGTTCCAGCTGGGTATGCCGTGCAGCATCAGCCCCGCATGGGCGGCCGGGGAGGGGGTGTAGCTATTGTTTTTAGGGAAGACTGGCCTGTTAGGAGGTATCCAGTGCGGGAGATTATGGGTGTAGAGGCTCTGCACGTGGTGATCGATTTGGCTGGGGGCAAGCTAGGGGTGCTGCTGGTGTACCGGGCCCCTTCATGCCCGGCGGCATCCCTTACCGCTCTAGCGGAGCTGGCCTCGGAGGTGGTGTTGGGCTCCCCCAGGACTTTGGTTCTGGGGGACTTCAACGTCCACGCCGATGCCGGCCTTGTTGGGGCGGAGCGGGAGTTCATGGCCGCCATGGCAACTATGAACTTGTCCCAGGAGGTGATCTGCCCGACCCACGTGGGGGGACATACCCTCGACCTGATCTTCGGCTCTGGCCTTGAGGCGGGGGGTCCGGTTGTGGGGGAGGTGACAGCGGTGCCCTTGTCGTGGACGGACCATTACCTCCTTCAGGCCGGTCTTTTAGCGCGCCCCCTCCAGAAGGGGAAGGGACCAGTTAGGATGGTCCGCCCTCGGAGGCTGATGGAACCCCAGCGGTTCCAGGAGGTCCTGAGGGAGCTTACCCTGGATGTGGACGGTCACTCTGTGGATGAGCTGGTCCGGCATTGGAACATCTTGCTGGAGGAGGCCATTGACAGGGTGGCTCCGAGGCGCCTTCTGCCTCGGTCTCGTCACCGCAGGACCCCTTGGTTTACTGAGGGGCTGCGGTGTATGAAGCGTGTGGGCAGGAGGCTAGAGCGACGCTGGCGTCGGACTCGGTCTGTCTCCGATCGTCTTCTCCATAGGGCCCATTTGCGGTCCTATGTGGAGGCTGTGAGGACGGCGAGGAAGGAATTCCTCGCCGTCCTCATAGCGTCTGCGAAGTCGCGTCCAGCGGAGCTGTTTCGGGTGGTGCGGGGGCTGGTTAGTCCGGCCTCCCTCCGCCTGGATGGGGACTTGTCCCGGGCCCGCTGTGAGGAGTTTGTCATCTACTTCGCAGACAAGATTGCTCGGATTCAGGCCGATTTCGACGCTGGGTTGATAGCAGTAGGGGAAGAGCGCGGGGGGGCGGAGGGTCCGTCTGGTCCATCTTTATGGGGTGAGTTTCAGGAAGTGACGCCGGCCGATGTGGTGGATGTCCTGGGGTCTGTGAGGGCCACGTGTTGTCAACTAGATCCATGCCCGTCCTGGTTAATAAAAGCTTCCGGGGAGACGTTGGGGACGGTGCTGGCGAGGGTGGTGAATGCGTCCCTTCGGCAGGGGAGGTTGTCGCCTTGCTTAAAAGAGGCTGTGGTGCGCCCCCTGCTGAAAAAACCATCGTTGGACGTAGACGCGCTCGCCAGCTACCGACCTGTCTCTAACCTTCCCTTTTTAGGGAAGGTTATTGAGCGGGCAGTGGCGCTCCAGCTCCAGGGTCATCTAGATAATATCGGGCTCCTTGACCCTTTTCAATCTGGGTTCCGCCCCGGCTATGGCACCGAGACGGCGTTGGTGGCCTTGGTGGACGACCTCCGCCGGGAGATGGATGCGGGATGTTCGACATTTCTCATCCTGCTCGATCTCTCGGCCGCTTTTGACACCGTGGACCATGGGCTGCTGTTGAGACGACTGCGTGACCGGGGGGGTCTGGACGGGACTGTTCTTGAATGGTTCCGTTCATTCCTCTCGGGGAGGAGCCAGCGGGTGGTGTTGGGGGAGGAAACATCGAGCCCCCGCGCCTTACCGTGTGGCGTTCCGCAGGGATCGATCTTGTCTCCATTATTATTTAACATCTATATGCAGCCCTTGGGGGAGGTCGTGAGAGGGTTCGGGGTGCGATGTCACCAGTATGCTGATGATACTCAGCTGTACCTCTCGTTTTCTACCGACCCAGACCCTGCTGTCTCGGTGCTATCCCAATGTTTGGAGGCCGTGGCGGATTGGATGCGGCGGAGCAGACTGAAGCTCAACCCAGATAAGACGGAGGTGATGGTGGTGGGGAGGGCGAAGGGGGTGGTGGCCCCCCTGGTTGGGGGGGTTTGCCCCCCTGTAGCTCAGCAGGTCCGGAGTCTGGGGGTCATATTGGACGCAGACCTGCGGCTGGAGCGGCAGGTGGAGGCAGTCGCTAAGGCTGCCTTCCGCCAGCTTTATCTGGTACGTAGGCTGCGTCCGTATGTCTCTGGCCCGGACCTGGCCTCCCTCATCCATGCCTTCGTCACCTCGCGGCTCGACTACTGTAACGCGCTCTACGTGGGGCTTCCCTTGTTCTTGGCCCGGAGGCTGCAGCTGGTGCAGAATGCGGCGGCCCGTCTTCTTACGGGGACGGGTCGCCGGGAGCACATTACACCGGTGCTCCGAGCGCTGCACTGGCTGCCGATAGTGTGCCGGGCCAAGTTCAAGGTCCTAGTAATGATCTATAAAGCCCTATACGGCCTTGGCCCCTCTTACCTTAGGGACCGCCTCGCCCTTCGCGCCCCGGAACGACTCCTGCGGTCTGCCGGGGGTGCCCTCCTGGAGGTCCCCCGTGTTAAGCGGGGGGCCACGATGGAGCGGGCATTCTCGGTGGTAGGGCCGCGGCTGTGGAACTCCCTTCCGGAGGAAGCTCGCCTGGCCCCAAGCCTTTTGACATTTCGGCGGAACTGTAAGACCTGGCTGTTTGCCCAGGCCTTTGGGAGGGAGGGTGGGGGGTGGTGATTTTAATCCCCCGCCCATTTATCTATTTATTTATTGTTTTCTAGCCCTGTTTTATTGATGTTTTTTATATTTATATTTTAAGTGAATTTTAATTGTTTTTATTGCTGTTGTTAGCCGCCCCGAGCTGCTTTGCAGGAGGGGGCGGGATATAAATTTGTAAAAATAAAATAAATAAATAAAATAAATTAAATGCTTATGGAAACTTATTATAAAACTTCAGAGTACTACTGGAGTCATAAAAACCCAAGAAAGACCCCAGGTGGACAGCCACAGGAAGGTAAATTAAAAAATGTGTTTGATTTGAACCAATACCTTCAGATAGTGGCCATTTTTACACAAGACGTTACCACGCAGGTCCACCCAGTGGACCTGTGTGGTAGCACCCATGTAACAGTGGGGGTAGGTGGGTATGCGCTCCTGCAACCCACGCACCCCCACCTACCTCCACCCACCTCCCCACACGATGCAACATGGAAAATCCCAGGTTGCACCATGGGAGGGCATGGGTGACCAGCGGGTGGATGGATGTGCACACCGAGCACACACCCATCCGCCAACATCTAAACCCTCCCCCACCCACTGGTAGTGCATGTGCGCTCCACCAGCCATAATGAAAACTAGAATTACATCATCCCTCTAGCAACTCATTTGGGATCCAGTATTCTGAAAGGTTGAGACAGGTTATTAGTGCACAGGAGCACTCTAATAGTTAAGGTGTGTTACACCCTCCATTATAAAGTCTCAACATTCTATTCGCTATACTATTGTCATGATTAAAGTTAGGATCGTGGAATTCATGGTGAAGGTTCACTGGAGAAAGTGATTCAAGCTGCCCAAATGTCAGCTGAATCAGTTGGATAACAACTGAGATATTGTAGTTTGAAAACTGCACTCTGAAAGCCTCTTTTTTCAAAAGTTAGACTTTCTCGCTCTCAGCAGGGTAAAGGGGTTTTGTGTTGGTTGGGAGGAGGTGTAAGCCTTTTAGAAAATTCAAGGAGGCTGGTGGGGTGTGCCTTTGGTTTACTTTTGGTAAATGCGGTTAATAGTTTTTAAGTTATGACATCTCGAACATCCAATGTTAGCCAATGGAGATTGGAGACCATCCTGTGTGGAGTGCTTGCGAACATTCTATGTGTAATGCAGAGACTGTTTAAAAGCAAACAGTCTTGAATACTGGGGACTACAACTCTCAGCAGGCACTGCTTGCTAGAGCCTACCAGTGCTGGGAAAGAGAGGGAACTGCACCTCCCAGGGGGCAATGCGAGTAACTGGTCAGCCATGTTTAGAGCTGAAATTTAGAGCCATGTTTAGAGGTGCAGGAAGAGGGCAGAGGTTTATCCCGGAGACAGGGACAGAAGGCTACAGGCAGGATGGAATTGACCTTCTTTCAGCACTTCTCCCTCTGACTTTTCCAACCCCACTAAGGAATGAGGGGTAAGTGGGTGCTCTGGGCTCATACAGTGGGTGTTCTGCAGGAGGGGGGCAGGGAGATGGTGGGGTCCTGTGCAGAGCAGCCCTGTGGGACAGAGTGGCAAGTGTAGTCATCTTGGGAGGACTCTAAGAGCGAGGCTCAACCCAGGGAAGGAAATCCTATCGGGGAGCAGGGAGGGAGGGAGAATACACAAAGGGGGGGCATTAAGGGGAGAGAGTAGGGGAAGAGCCTCTGTAAATAGCTTCCAAAGTGGAAGCCAGACACAGGGGGAGCACTTTACAGGGAGCCGCTTTATTGGGGATACAGAATATGGAACCCAGTACATGAGGAGGTCTGCAGAGTGGGCAGCGTTATGCAAGAAAGGGAGCCCTGTACAAGGAGTGAACTAGCCAGGGGGTCCTGTACTGGGGGAGGTCCTAAAAAGCAGAATGGTCAATGTTGCACAAGGAAAAGAGTTCTGGCAGTGGGGAGTAGAGTGGAAGACTCCTGTACAAGACATGAGCTAGAGAGATCACAGAGAGCAGTTTTTGGAAGTTTACAACAATTTTGGTTCAGTTTAAGCATTGCATTCTTAGTAAAGCAGGGAGCTACCAGTAAAAATCCAGCTTCTCCTTGCTTGCTATTTGAAGGAAGTAATAACCTTCTAAACTGAAGGGAGCATCTCTTCCACCTTGGCCTCCCCTAACCCCTGCTCCCATAGTGGTTATGTTGCTCTGCTTTCTACAGCGCCAGCAGGGCAAATTTTTTCCATTGCTTTGTATTTAACAAAAAAACTTGGATATTCCATGATCAAAAAACCTCCGGTTTACCAGAGTTAAGGCCCTTGCAAATTCAATCATGCACTAAAAAGCATGGAAATTGCAAGTTAAGGCTCCCACCTTAACTTCTGTGCCATTTACAATATGTGAGTGAGCACAAGACATTGTACAATCTCACATATTGTGCTCACTTACAACTTAGGCTCCATGCATCCATGCTTTGCCTTCAACTTTCAGCCCCAATCTTCTTCCTCTTTGCAGGTTGGGGGCAACACTGAAGTTGGGGACAGGAGGGCGTGAGCTGGCCCCTCACCCCCTTCAGTCCCTCTATGCTTTCATATCAGTTGGGGAGAATGAGATAGCTGAGTAATGTCTCACAACCCTCCCTATTACCCACTAGTCCCCACTGCCCTCCCAGAGCACAGTGAAGCTGGGTAGAGTAGTATACAATTTTTTAATTAAACCTGAGTTGGGTATGCATTGAAATTAATAAAATGGAATGACCATTTGAAGGAATGGAGGCAACAGCAGTGCCAATTTATAAATAAATACTATTGTATTTCAAACATCCAATTAAGTGATTGTGAAATTATACAACACAGTTGCATCTTTGGAAGTACATAGGGAAGGCAAGAGGGTGTGAAATTATGAGGAAGGCACCAGATGCAGTAAGTGGAATGGTTGGAATGACAGGGAAAAATAGAAAGAGTGTGCAGGATTAAGTAAGTGGGTGGAATGACAGGAGGAATTAGAAATAGGTACAATAATAAGGTTCTGAGTGAAATAACTGATTCAGATGACTGATGGGATATCTGAGGAAGCAGTCCTATAATTGTATTTATTTATTTATTTTATTTTTAAAATGTTACTACTCCACCCCTCCTGCCACAGGCTAGGGATGTGCACCAGAGCCCCATGTAATTTTTCGTTACTGTTATTGTCATTGTTATCAAAATGTGTCACTTTATCGTTATCATTATAACAATTTTTTTGTTATTGTCATTATCTATCCCGATACTGATTTCAAACGAAGATTTTATTTTCATTATCATTATCGATATTGTTTGGTCTCGTGATCTCGCGAAACCAAAAACCAGAAAGGGTATTTCGATTGCGTGTGTTCTCATGTGCTGTGGTATGTTGTCTGTCTGACTTGTGTGAAATGAAGTGAATTGGTTGTGAGCATGTGTGTGTGTGTGTGTGTGTGTGTTGTAGCTGTGTGTGTGTGTTTGGTTTGGTTTGGTTTGGTTTGGTTTATGCATGCGTGCGTGCGTGCGTGCGTGAGGATGGAAGGTGAAGGAAGTAGTGGTGTTGGTGAGGGAAAAAGAAAAATGATGAGGAAGGTCAAGGTGGAGGAGAAAGAAGTGGAGACCCAGCCTAGACCATCTGCTGAGATGATGGAGGTGGCCTCCTCACCAGAGGAGGAAGAGGGCAGAGGTGGTGCCACTGCTACCAGGTTTGTAAAATTTATTTTTGTTTATTGTTCCTTTAACTTTGAGGACAAGAAGAATACTTCCCTTTAGAGCTTGCTCGCTGGTGTGCGGGTGGGTGGTGGGCAGTCAGGCACAAACAGCGGGCATCAGCGGGTGGCAGCAGAGGGGCAGGATTTGCACGTGTCTTATTTCTGGGTCTGCCAAAGGCGGGGGGGCCCTTCCAGCAGTCAAGCACGAACCGCAGCACTCACCCAGACACATGCCAGTCAGGTCTCAACTTGTCAACCCTAGCACCCCAAGAAGGACAGGATTTGCACGTGTCTTATTTCTGGGTCTGCCAGAGAGAGGGGAGGGGGGGCACTTCCAGCAGTCAGGCATGAGCCGCAGCACCCACCCAGACATGTGCCAGTCAGGGTCTCAACTTGCCAACATTAGCACCCCAAGAAGGGCAGGATTTGCACGTGTCTTATTTCTGGGTCTGCCAGAGAGGAGGGGGGGGGAGCTTTTGCAGCAGCAGCCAGAGTCTCAATTTGCAGACACTACAGCACCACAGGTGGTGGTGGTGCATGTGGAAGAAAGGGAAAGAGGCGAGTAGGCAGCACTGCAGCACCATCTATCCACTTGGTGTGGGAGAATGGGTATTGTTCTGGGAAGGACTAGAGGCATCACCATGAATGCATGATATTATGTAGGTGTTTATGTGTTCCTGTTTCAGAGTGGGTGCCAAAATCCCATCAAAACGGACATCGCTGGACCAAATCAGGCCAACGAGGTCCACTGTATAGAAGCATTTCCATACCCCGAAAGCCAGATTTGCAGAATGCAAGGTAAGGCATGGGGGCTGGAACAACAGGGAATGGATTGCCCTATGACCTGTTAGGAAGTCCCCCGCAGAGAGAGAGATTGGCCAGCCACCCACTTGTGGTGACAGAATGCAGGCAGGGCATGATAGACCATTGGTCTGACACAGTATGGCACTTCTTATGTTCCTACCTTTTTATGTTCTTTAGATCTGTGACAAAAAAATTAAGAGGGGCACGCAGGGGACCACGTCAGGGGTGATAGCCCATATCGATACATTGAGGTGATGCAGGACGTGTCTTGGTATGGAAGGAGGAACATTAGGTGGCAGAAGGGAGGAAGGCATGGAGGAAGAGGCTCCATCCCACTCCTTCCCCCCCAAGCTCCTCTGGAGATTCTCCATCCCCCCGGCACGAGGAGACCCCTGAAGCAAAGGCATTTCGGGCATCACTGAGGCGGCCCGCAAAATTTTTTATGTTGGGCTTCAAAGCCCAAACCAGAAACACAGAGGACAGGCTGGTGGAGCGATTCGAGGAGCTCCAAATCAGGGAACACCAGGCTGAGGTGTACAAGGAGTACCTGCGGACTGAAAAAGACGCCCTCGAATCATTCCGCCAGTCCCTCGTGGCATGGAAGGCATCCATGGAGGGGGCCCTGGATGTGGCGAGCTGACATGGGGTGGAGGTGGATGATGTGTCCTCACCTCGGTCCCATGCACCATTGTCCCCTTTTCCCCCCGTTCCAGGGGACAGGCCCAGTGGGCCCACAGTTAAGTTATTTTTCTGTTGTTTTTTATTGTTAATGTTTGCTTTTTTCTAAGTTTTTCAAAAGTTTAAATTTTTTAAAAAAAGTTTTTATAAAAGTTATATTTGTTACCAGCTGAGTTTGGCCTGTCCAATCCTTTATCTCTTTGTGCTGCTTCTGGCAGGTGGCAGAATCTCATTGTATATACAGCTTGTCAGATCCGTACCTGACAGCAGCAGCACATGAAGCATATTAGCCCCAAGATGTGCCAACAGAGTCTCAATTTGCAGACAGCCCCCCAGGAGGGGGCAGGGCTTGTGTCTGTGTAGGTGTGCCAGAAAGAGAGAGAGGCTGTGGCAGACTGGCAGAGGCATAAGCGGACATCGGCAGGTGCACTGCCCGGTCTCACAGAGAGATCTCTGCACAGGGGGAAGCCTTGGAAAGCCAAGTTGGGATATATAATACTTGGTTACGTTTGTCGGTTGGTCCCTTTGAAGCCCTCAAGTGGAGAGGTGTGCTCAGCTCGTAGAAAGATTGCCCCAGGGGGGCAGACTTACAGACAGCGCCCCAGGTAGAGCAGCCAGCCAGGGATATCATATTTTCTGTGAGGGAGTGCCAGAGAGAAAGAGAGAGAGGCTCTTTGGCAGTGGGCAGCAGGTGCTGGTGGGAAGAGGGGCTATTTCAGCTGCTGCAGCAGGCATCAGCAAGTGGCTGCAGAGGAGTAGGCTGGTTGGGGGAGGCAGGCTGGTGGGCAGGCGCCGGTGGCCACTGGCCAGTCAGGCATGAACAGCAGCAGCACCAAGATGATGGTTCTTGGGACTGGAGTGACTGCTTCTGGATGCAGTGCAATGGAATGACAGTCCCCCGTGACTGGAACGATGGTCCCAGAATCTTGATGATGGTTCCTGGGACTGGCATGACTGCTTCAGGTACAGTGAAATGACAGCCCATGGGACTTGAATGATGTCCCTAGAATTAATGCTTGGTTAGGCACACTTCATTCAATCATTGCAATAGGTGGTACAGGGAGGCACACAGGCAGAGGCACATAATTACGTTGTGTGTTAATTCTGTCTCATTCTGGTAGGTTTGCTGCTGGATGTGGGCATTGAACATGAACACAGATCAGATCTCCTGCTGGTTCTGGCAGGTGGAAGCTTGAGCCAGATGCACATTTTTCTCCCCCTTCCCATCTCTCTTGTTCTAGCAGCGGGGAGCCTATCTCTTCCTTTCTCTCTGGACATGTACTGCAGGTGTGACAGCATGGGTAGGAGCGTGTCTGTCTCTCTCCTTCTAGCAGCAGGGAGACTTTCTCTCCATGAGCAACAGGTTGCTACCTCGTAAATGAAGGTTCTTCGCTCTGGCTCTTATCATTCTCACCAAGTCACCCTGTGTTCCATCCCCACATGGACTTGTCTCATATCCCTAGAAAGGGTTTGGAACTGTCACTCTGAAAGGGGAGAGTGCTGTTTATCCTAGAGAGGAACTCAAGGCCATCAGAGCAGGTTGCTGCCTTAAACGCTACAGGGTGGCTTAGTTTTATGGAAGAAGGAGACCCTGACCAATATATTCCAGACCATTGTTTATTTAACCCAGGCCCGCACAACATGCGGCCCACATGTAGATAGGCCCACCTATCCACTGCTTCCGGATGCAGTGGACTGACAGCCCAATAACCCAGATGTCTGATGGTTCTTGGGACTGGAGTGGCTGCTTCAGGAATGACAGCCCATGGGAGTTGAATGATGTCCCTAGAATTAGTGCTTGATTGGGCACACTTCATTCAATCATGCAATAGGTGGTAGCAGGTACAGGGAGGCACACAGACTGGCACATAATTCTGTTGTGTATTATTTCCATTGCTGCTGGATGTGGGCATTGAGCATGAGCACAGATGAGATCTCTTGCTGGTTCTGGCAGGTGGCAGCTTNTTGCCCTATGACCTGTTAGGAAGTCCCCCGCAGAGAGAGAGATTGGCCAGCCACCCACTTGTGGTGACAGAATGCAGGCAGGGCATGATAGACCATTGGTCTGACACAGTATGGCACTTCTTATGTTCCTACCTTTTTATGTTCTTTAGATCTGTGACAAAAAAATTAAGAGGGGCACGCAGGGGACCACGTCAGGGGTGATAGCCCATATCGATACATTGAGGTGATGCAGGACGTGTCTTGGTATGGAAGGAGGAACATTAGGTGGCAGAAGGGAGGAAGGCATGGAGGAAGAGGCTCCATCCCACTCCTTCCCCCCCAAGCTCCTCTTGAGATTCTCCATCCCCCCGGCACGAGGAGACCCCTGAAGCAAAGGCATTTCGGGCATCACTGAGGCGGCCCGCAAAATTTTTTATGTTGGGCTTCAAAGCCCAAACCAGAAACACAGAGGACAGGCTGGTGGAGCGATTCGAGGAGCTCCAAATCAGGGAACACCAGGCTGAGGTGTACAAGGAGTACCTGCGGACTGAAAAAGACGCCCTCGAATCATTCCGCCAGTCCCTCGTGGCATGGAAGGCATCCATGGAGGGGGCCCTGGATGTGGCGAGCTGACATGGGGTGGAGGTGGATGATGTGTCCTCACCTCGGTCCCATGCACCATTGTCCCCTTTTCCCCCCGTTCCAGGGGACAGGCCCAGTGGGCCCACAGTTAAGTTATTTTTCTGTTGTTTTTTATTGTTAATGTTTGCTTTTTTCTAAGTTTTTCAAAAGTTTAAATTTTTTAAAAAAAGTTTTTATAAAAGTTATATTTGTTACCAGCTGAGTTTGGCCTGTCCAATCCTTTATCTCTTTGTGCTGCTTCTGGCAGGTGGCAGAATCTCATTGTATATACAGCTTGTCAGATCCGTACCTGACAGCAGCAGCACATGAAGCATATTAGCCCCAAGATGTGCCAACAGAGTCTCAATTTGCAGACAGCCCCCCAGGAGGGGGCAGGGCTTGTGTCTGTGTAGGTGTGCCAGAAAGAGAGAGAGGCTGTGGCAGACTGGCAGAGGCATAAGCGGACATCGGCAGGTGCACTGCCCGGTCTCACAGAGAGATCTCTGCACAGGGGGAAGCCTTGGAAAGCCAAGTTGGGATATATAATACTTGGTTACGTTTGTCGGTTGGTCCCTTTGAAGCCCTCAAGTGGAGAGGTGTGCTCAGCTCGTAGAAAGATTGCCCCAGGGGGGCAGACTTACAGACAGCGCCCCAGGTAGAGCAGCCAGCCAGGGATATCATATTTTCTGTGAGGGAGTGCCAGAGAGAAAGAGAGAGAGGCTCTTTGGCAGTGGGCAGCAGGTGCTGGTGGGAAGAGGGGCTATTTCAGCTGCTGCAGCAGGCATCAGCAAGTGGCTGCAGAGGAGTAGGCTGGTTGGGGGAGGCAGGCTGGTGGGCAGGCGCCGGTGGCCACTGGCCAGTCAGGCATGAACAGCAGCAGCACCAAGATGATGGTTCTTGGGACTGGAGTGACTGCTTCTGGATGCAGTGCAATGGAATGACAGTCCCCCGTGACTGGAACGATGGTCCCAGAATCTTGATGATGGTTCCTGGGACTGGCATGACTGCTTCAGGTACAGTGAAATGACAGCCCATGGGACTTGAATGATGTCCCTAGAATTAATGCTTGGTTAGGCACACTTCATTCAATCATTGCAATAGGTGGTACAGGGAGGCACACAGGCAGAGGCACATAATTACGTTGTGTGTTAATTCTGTCTCATTCTGGTAGGTTTGCTGCTGGATGTGGGCATTGAACATGAACACAGATCAGATCTCCTGCTGGTTCTGGCAGGTGGAAGCTTGAGCCAGATGCACATTTTTCTCCCCCTTCCCATCTCTCTTGTTCTAGCAGCGGGGAGCCTATCTCTTCCTTTCTCTCTGGACATGTACTGCAGGTGTGACAGCATGGGTAGGAGCGTGTCTGTCTCTCTCCTTCTAGCAGCAGGGAGACTTTCTCTCCATGAGCAACAGGTTGCTACCTCGTAAATGAAGGTTCTTCGCTCTGGCTCTTATCATTCTCACCAAGTCACCCTGTGTTCCATCCCCACATGGACTTGTCTCATATCCCTAGAAAGGGTTTGGAACTGTCACTCTGAAAGGGGAGAGTGCTGTTTATCCTAGAGAGGAACTCAAGGCCATCAGAGCAGGTTGCTGCCTTAAACGCTACAGGGTGGCTTAGTTTTATGGAAGAAGGAGACCCTGACCAATATATTCCAGACCATTGTTTATTTAACCCAGGCCCGCACAACATGCGGCCCACATGTAGATAGGCCCACCTATCCACTGCTTCCGGATGCAGTGGACTGACAGCCCAATAACCCAGATGTCTGATGGTTCTTGGGACTGGAGTGGCTGCTTCAGGAATGACAGCCCATGGGAGTTGAATGATGTCCCTAGAATTAGTGCTTGATTGGGCACACTTCATTCAATCATGCAATAGGTGGTAGCAGGTACAGGGAGGCACACAGACTGGCACATAATTCTGTTGTGTATTATTTCCATTGCTGCTGGATGTGGGCATTGAGCATGAGCACAGATGAGATCTCTTGCTGGTTCTGGCAGGTGGCAGCTTGAGCCAGATGCCCCCCTAAATCTCTCCTGTTCTAGCAGTGGGGAGCCTATCTCCCTGTCCCTCTCTCTCTCTCTGGTTATGTATTACAGGTTACAGCATGGGTGGGAGCGTGTCTGTCTCTCTCCTAGCAGCAACGACTTGGGAAACTTTCTCTCTCTTCACAAGCGGCAGGTTGCTACCTCATAAAAAAAGGTTATTTGCACTGGCTCTCATCATTCTCAGCACATTACCCTGCATTCCATCCCTGCATGGAATTGTCTCATATCCCTAGAAACGGTTGGTTGGAAATGTGTGGGGGTGCCAGAGAGAGAGAGAGAGACTTTCTGGCAGCAGGCATCAGCGGATGCCTTTTATACTCGAGGAGCTCGAGAAGTTGATGATGGTTCTTCGGACTGGAATGGCTGCTTGTAAATGCAGTGGAATGACAGCCCCCCTTGTCTGGAACGATGACCCCAGAACCCTGACGGCAGGTCCTGGGACTGGAGTGGCAGTTTCTGGATGATGTGGATGGATGGCCCCCTGTGCCTGTAACGTAGGCCCCAGAACCCTGATGGTGGGTCCTGGGGCTGGAGTGACTGCTTCTTGATGCCGTGGAATGACAGCTGTCTGTGAGTGGAATGATGGTCCCAGAACCCTGATGATGGGTCCTGGGACTGAAGTGGCAGCTTCTGGATGCAGCAGTACGACAACCCTCCCTACATGGAACGTAGGCCCGGTTGTTTCTTGATGTCATGGAATGACAGCTGTCTGTGAGTGGAATGATGGTCCCAGAACCCTGATGATGGGTCCTGGGACTAAAGTGGCAGCTTCTGGATGCAGTGGTATGACAACCCTCCCTACATGGAACGTAGGCCCCAGAACCCTGATGGTGGGTCCTGGGGCTGGAGTGGCTGTTTCTTGATGTCGTGGAATGACAACTCCCCATGAGCGGAATGATGGCCCCAGAACCCTGACAGTGGGTTCTGGGACAGGAGTGGCAGCTTCTGGATGATGTGGATGGTCAATCCTCCCTGCCTGGAACATAGGCCCCAGAACCCTGATGGTGGATCCTGGGGCTGGAGTGGCTGCTTCTTGATGCCGTGGAATGATGGCTCCCCTTGACTGTAACGTAGGCCCCAGAACCCTGGTGGTGGGTCCTGGGAGAGGAGTGGCAGCTTCTGGATGAAGTGGATGAACATCCCTCCCTGCCTGTAACGTAGGCCACAGAACCCTGAGGGTAAGTCCTAGGGCTGGAGTAGCTGATTCTTGATGTGGTGGAATGACAGCTCCCTGTGAGTGGAATAATGCCCCCAGGACCCTAATGATGTTCCTTTGGACTGGAGTGTTAGGTTATATCTGTTTGCAGACAGCACTGCATGGACAGCAGTCAGGGGCTGGGCATGTTTCTGTGTGGAGGTGCCAGAGAGAGAGAGAGAGGCTCTCTGGCAGCGGGCAATGGAGGCAGAGGAGCAGCATTGGCGGGGCAGGCAGTCTGGCAGGTGGAAGCTTGGCAGCAGCATCAGCAGCAGCATCAGGGCTTGTTTCTGTGGGTTGGTGCCAGAGAGAGAGGGGGGGCTCTCTGGCAGTGGAGGAGGAGGAGCAGCATCGGAGTAGCAGGCAGTCAGGCAGGTGGGAGCTTGGCGGCAGCAGCAGTGTTTCTGTGGGTTGGTGCCAGAGAAAGAGAGAGAGGCTCTCTTGCAGCAGGTGGCTATGAAGGAGGAAGAGCATCGAAACAGCAGGCAGTCAGGCAGGTGGGATCTTGGCAGCAGCAGCATCAGGGCATGTTTCTGTGTGGTGGTGCCGGAGAGAGAGAGACTCTCTGGCAGCGGGTGGTGACGTGTGGCATCAGAGGAGCAGGCAGTCGGGCAGGTGGGAGTTTGAGCAGGATGCACCTCTCTCTCTCTGTCTCTCATTCTAGCAGCGGGGAGCCTCTCTCTGTCTCTCTTTCACTCTCTCGTTCTAGCAGCAGGAAGCCTTTCTGTGTCTCTCTCTGGTCATGTACGGTGGGTGACAGCATGGGCAGGAGAACGTCTCCCTCTCGTTCTATTACCAGGGAGCCTCTCTCTCTCTCTCTTGGGTGCCCACACCCTCACTATGGGTCCAAGGCCAGCTCAGGGAAACCCAGCAGCAGCAGGTTGATCGTGAGGAACAGGAGCTGCTCCACCAACCCAGCAACCAGTCTCGAATGGTGGGGACTCACTATGTCCCCTGTCACTGAAAACACCTGTTCGTTGGGCACGCTGGTTGGTGGGCAGGACATTAATTCCTGTGCCACCCTGGTCAGAGCCTGCCATATTTTCCCCTTCTCTGCCCAGTACAGAAGGGGATCGCTGCTAAAATCCACCACCAGCTCTTTAAGATATTTTGCCACTGCCCGCTCCACAGTGTCAGGCTCCTGCTCCCTCTGCCTGCTGCTGCTGCCAACCTCCTCCCCAATTGCATGTGCCCATGCTGCCTGCCCTGGGGTGGTCCACTCAGGGTGGCTGATGGCAGAGGAGCTGCTGCTGCTCCTGGGAGTGCTCTGCATCGCCGCCTTCCGGCAGCTACTGCTGCTTTGCCGCTCCTGGTTGCCCTGCTGCCACTGAATGACACTCTCAACTGCCCGCACCCTCTCTACAAGAGCATGCTTCCTCAGGGTGAAGTCTGGTGTGCGAGCTGCCATGCTTGCCTTCACCCTGGGGTCCAGCATGGTGGAGAGTAGGTAAACCTCCTTTCAAATGGGAGGGTCAAAACGCCTGCTCAGCCCCTCTTTCAACTTTTGGACCAGGGTCACCACCTCTGATATAAGCTGCCATTCCACCTCCCCCCTGCCTTGGTCCCTCAGGAAGCCTTCCATCCTCCTGATGAGACTTCAGACCAGGGGGGTTACGTGGGTCAGGGTGGCCGTCATCGCACTCAGGCTCTCTGTCACGTCCTTAAAGGGCTTAAGGATGAGCATGGCCTGAGCCATCATTGTCCACTCATCCTGCCCGAGTGGCCTTTCCACCCCAATCTCCCTCTCTGAGGCTACCTCATGCAGGACCCGCCTCTGCTCCACCAGACGCTCCATCATTATATAGGTGGAGTTCCACCTGGTGCTGACGTCCTGCACAAGGCAGTGCTCCTGCGCCCCTAGCTCCACCTGCTTCTCCCTCAAGAGGTGACCACCCTTCTCTTATACACATCTAGATGTGTATAAGAGACAGGCACCAAGGTGTCCAAGGCTCCCCTTATGTTAACGGCAGTGTCAAACACCTAGGCGTGAAGCAGGGCCCACCTGTGCCCTGCCCCCTCACCCCTGCCACCTGCTGCTGTTCCTCCTGCCACCTGCAAGTGCCACCAGTGAGCAAGGCACCCCCAGACGACCGCAGGGACCAGTCCAGCACCCTGGTAGTGAGGCAGTCCCGCAGATAGATAGAGCTTAGGCCATTTAGGGCTTTATAGACCAAGAACTTTATAGGCCTTGAATTGGGCCTGGAAAACCACCAGCAGCCAGTACAGAGAGTGTAGCACTGGTGTAATATGCTCCTGGTGGCCCAATCCAATCAAAAGACGGGCCGCCGCATTCTGCACCAGCTGCAGTTCCGAGCCGTCATCATGGATAGTCCCACATAGAGCATGTTACAATAATCCGATCCAGAGGTGATGAAAGCATGGATGACGGTGGCCAGGTCAGAGTCTGAAACAAATGACCAAAGTCGTCGCACCTGATGCAATTGGCGAAAAGCTCTCCTTGCCACAGCCTCCAGGTGGAGCTGGGTGTCAAGGAGCACCCCCAGACTCCGTACCTGGGATACTAATGGAGGAGAGACCCCACCAATAACAGGGGTCACCATCTCCATCGCCTTACCCACCAACATCACCTCCGTCTTGTCGGGATTCAGCCTCAGTTGGTTAGTCCTCATCCAGTCCGCCACCACTGTCAAACACCGAGTAAGCACTGAGACTGCAGGGCCTGGATCTGTTGAAAAAGAGCGATACAGCTGGGTGTCATCAGCATATTGATGACACCCCATGCTGAACCTCCTGATCACATCACCGAGTGGCTGCATGTATACGTTGAACAGGAGAGGGGCAAAACAGGACCCTGTGGGACTCCACGTGAGAGGTCTCGGTACAATGAAAAAAACTCCCCAAGAACCACTTGCTGGGTTCTACCAGTCAGCAAAGAGTGGAACCATTCAAGAACAGTCTCACCCACCCCTGTAAAGTCCTGCAGTCGTGTCACCAACATCTCATGATCAAAAGTATCAAATTTAGCTGAAATATCTAATAGAACCAACAGGGACGAACGACCCTGGTCCATTTCTCAGCGCAGATCATCCACCAAAGTCACAAACGCAGTCTCGGTGCCATATCCCGGATGAAATCCGGACTGAGCGGGATCCAGAAAACCGATGCGGTCAAGATGCTCCTGCATCTGCTGAGCCACTTCCCATTCAATAACCTTCCCTAAAAAGGGGAGGTCAGAGATAGGCCAATAGCTGGCAAGGGAGTCAACGTCAAGTGATGGTTTCTTGAGCAAAGGCTGAACCACCGCCTCCTTGAGACAGCCCAGCACTCTGCCCTCCCGAAGGGAGGCATTGACCACCCCAACCAGCAATGACCTCATTGTCTCCTGGCAAGATTTAATCAGCCAGGATGGGCAAGGATATAATTCACAAAACATGTCTCTAACAGCCCCAAGAACACCAACCACATCGGTGGGTGTCACCAGCTGAAATTGATCCCAAAAAACTGAACAAGACGAGGCTTCCATAACCTTCAGTTCCCCATGTGTATTAATTGCGGCATTGAAGTTGTGGTGAATCCGAGCAATTTTATGCACAAAATAATCCACGAACATGTCACAGTGAGCAGTAGATGGCTCCACTCCAAGGCAGAGGGAGGCTGGACTGATCAGCCCCTGCATGACCTGGAAAAGCTCCGCTGGATGGGATTTTGCGGATGCTATGAGGATAGCAAAAAACTCCTTTTTTGATGCCTGCATAGTTACAGCATAGGCCTGTAAACTGGCTCTATGGCGCAATCTGTCGACTTCTGTATGCGAACAACGCCACCATCGCTCCAACCACAGCCCTTCACACTTCACCACCCGCAGTTCCTCTGAGAACCAAGGAAGCCTGCAGAACTGTCGCCTGGGCAGTGGACGCCTAGCAACTGTCCAATCAATGGCCTCCATCAGCAAGGTAGTCCATAACACAACAAGGTCATCGATGAGACAGTCATGAAGGTCAGAGGATAACTCATCCAAAGCATTCCGGAACCGATCTGGTTCCATCAACCTCCAGGGGCAAACCATCTGAATTAGTTCTGCACCTTTCCGGGGGCAAACATGCGCCAGGAGTGAGGCCTGCAGGAGGTAATGGTCCATCCATGACAAGGGTTCAGCTGATATCTCCCCCACTAACAGAGCACCCGTCTCAAGGCCAGTGCAAAACACAAGGTCTAAGGTATGATGTGTCGGGCCGATAACTATCTGGGACAGGTCCATGGTTGCCATGGCGGCCATGAACTCATGCTCCGCTCCCATAAGGTCAGCGTTGGTGTGAATGTTGAAGTCTCCCAAGACTACTGTCTTTGGGGACCGTAACACCAGAGCAGAGCATATAGGGAGGCTGCTGCACAGGTATGTGCAGAGTATACAAGCAGTACTCCCAAACTGCCACCCGCCAAATCAAACACAAGGTGAAGACCCTCAATACCTGATATGGATTGCACTGGATACCTCCTCACAGTCCAGCCCTCCTTATAAATCATGGATACACCCCCTACCCCCTGTCCCTCCGAACGTGGCTGATGCTGCACGTAATACCCAGCCGGAACAAGGTCAGCCAAAATAGGCCCCAACTCATTGTCCAGCCAGGTTTCTGTGATACATACGAGATCAGTGGCAGAGTCCAGGATTACTTTCTGGACAGTTGTTACCTTATTCGCCACCAATCTCACATTTAACAGCACCAACACAGGGCCGGGGGCCCCCTGACCGAGGACCACCTGTCCCTCTACATGGTGAGGAGTGAGTAGGACACGCAACAGACACCTGTCCTGTCTCACTGATCTCACATCCCTCCAATTGGGACCTTATCTCCCCCGGCCTGTCACAACCCCAATAGCTGTGCCCTCCCCAGCCAGCCTCCCCGTTCCTGCCCCTCCCCCAGGCTGACCTGCCCTGGCAGCGGGGGAGATCCTCCCTCCCCCCCATAAAAATTCCCCAACTCTCCTTCCTAATCCACTCTCTCCCCATCCCTCCCCCTCCAAACATCCCCCCCCCCAAAATAGTAAAATATACAAAGCCCCCTCCACACAAACACCACAAAATAAACACCTCTAATCCTCCCACCAATCTCCACCCTCCTGGGATTCCCCCAAATTCCCAGCTTTTTGCCCCAGTCCCTCGGGCCCCACTAAGGGCCATGCCTAAGTGGCCCTTAGGCACACACCTGTGGCACGCATCTGCACCGATGCTGACAGGCACGCTGCTCTTCAGCCCTATTGGGACCAGAAACCCCACCCCAAAGCCAGCAGGGAAAACCCACTTGCCATAGCTGACTCCCCATCCTTTGACTCCCAATAGCCTCCCTCCCTGTTATTCCATTTCCTCTCCTGTGTGTGTGTGTGTGTGTGTGTGTGTGTGTGTGTGTGTGATTCCACACACCCTTACTTCTGTTCCATATGATACATACAGACAAAAATTGTATTTCCCAAGACTTTTGAGTTTTCTGTGAGGGTGGGAGTTGGGGCTACAGGGTTAGAGGGGCGACTTGGACCCAGGACTCCTGGGTTGTCTGTTACAAGGTTGAGAGCAGGGGAGAAGAGAACAGGCTCGGAACCAGGACTATTGAGTTACCTGTGAAAGGCGTATAGCCTACTGGATTAGAGTGGGGTGGAGAATCTGGAAACCAGGAGTCCTGAGTTCTCTGTTACAGGACTGGGACCAAGTAGATTAGAGGGGGGAAAGGGGTGGGAGCAAAAACTCCTAAGTTCTCTCTTTCTTAAAGAGGAAATGGAGGGGGTGAGGGGTCAGCTCACATCCTCCTGTCTCCAGCTTCAGTGTTGCCCCCAACCTGCAAAGAGGAAGGGGATTGGAGCTGAAAGACAAAGACAAAGTGTGGGTGCATGGAGCCTAAGATGTAAGTGAGCACAATATGTGAGACTATACAATGTCTTCACTGCTTACATGGCACGGAAGTTAAGACAGGTGCATTAACTTGCAATTTACATCCTTTTTAGTGCATGATTGAATTTGCAAGAGCCTTAACTCCTCTTGTAAACCAGAGGTTTTTTTATTATGGAATTTCAGTATAATAGTGACGGATTCATTCAAACAATATAATTTTTTTTAGATGTAATCAGAAGTCTGTTAAAAAGCAATGAACCATTAAAAAAAATGTGTCTTTCTAACATTGTTTATACCAACATTTGCAGCATGGGAAAAATATTTATTTAAATCTTTATGCTGCCCTTCCCATCATCACAGTGTTAACCCAAGATTTTTCCAGGAATTAGCTCCACCATGGGATCAGGGATCCCCATATAAAAGCTTAAGTTTCCTCATCAAAAAGTCACAATAGACAATCATTATGACTAAAAATACTACAATTTATTGGCCTGCCAAAATGACTTACACGCTACTATAAAAGCATTACAGAAGGACACAAAAAAGTTTATTGATTACAAAATATATATTCTTAGAGAATATATCTCACCAAACAGATATCGCAGGTCTCATAAAAGTTGTTCAGGGTCTGTGGGGGAAGATAAGATGTTAACTTGCTGCTATGCTAGAGACTTGGTAAGAATTAAAGTAAAATAGTAAAAAATAAAAGATAGAAAAGAAAGAAAAATATAAAACAAAATTTATTCAGAAGGTTGAGGAATGGCCCCTCAACAGGCAAGGAACATGAAAGCTCCAAAAAGGGAGGGAAAAGACAGAGAAGCTCTTGGGGAACTCTGCCCACAAGGCTGAGTAAACAAAATTGAAAGGAAACAATTCCATCTGAGACCAATACAGCGCTTCTCTAAAGAAAATTAAAGTTGGCAAGTAGGGACAAAAATTAGAGAAAAGTAGGAATTGGCCTTTTCTCGGGCAAAAGATTAGAACATCCCAACTGGGAATTAAAATAACTTTAAAAAGAATAAAGAAAACCAAAGAAAAGGAAAGAGAAATTAAAACAAAAATGGCTTGGAAATAGTGAAAATTGAGAAAATGAAATAAAAATAAAAGAAAAAAGAAAAGTAAAAGCTTAAGAAGCTTTAAAATAACTTTAAAAGTGGAAAAGAAAAGACTTAAAAAAAGACTTAGGAAAAAGACATGAAAAGTAAAGAATTAAAGCAAAGAAAAAAACGAAGAAAGAAAAAAACAAAGTCCCTTCAGGCCTATTCAGGCCTTTGCCTTTCAGCAAGTCTCCATAGCAAGCAAGATCTTCCCTTCTTATCAATAATATCTTGCCAGTTTTATAGGATTTCTGAAAGTCTTGAAAGATGGCTGCCATGTGTTCCTCCAATCAGTGGCAAACAGGTCAGGGGTCCTCCAATAAAAATGAAATTCGCTTCTTGCCAATTGATGACCCTAAAGAAAGATATTTTGGGGTTCCATATCTCCACTCTTCTCGATTATTTTGACTTCACCCCTCCTTACTTCTATGAACCAAGACCATGGTAACCTTTTACCGGTCTTGATCTTTGACCCACTTCAATAGAGTCCTTCAGTTTCACTGGAGCTCTATGAAACCCAATGGAGTCTATTAGCCTCAGAGAAGGTTTATTAAATTCTATTAATTCTACATAATTTCATATATGGATTCTTTTCAGGAAGTTGTTGAAAAACAGAGGTTAGATCTGTCTTGGTTCTACCTAATTTAGAAAGGAAGTTTTAGAGCAACATTGATTTATAAGATTCTGAGTCATTAAGACACAATTCAAAGGAACAATTACTTATTTATCTGAAGGGGGTATTTAGGTATAATTTGAAGCCAAACTTTAGGTTGAAATTAACTTTAGTTTACTAATTAAATACATCACTCTCAATGTCTCTAGTTTCCAATTTTAGCTTTAAAATTAAACCTATTCAGCATTACAATATGATTGAAACAATAAAACACCTTTTTCCACAGGGTGGCCATGTTTCTCTACTATCAATATTACTGCCTAATTATAAGCTGAAAACATGCTATGAGTAATGTAACTGTTTTGACCCAACTTACAAAAAGACCTTGAGTCCCAAAGAAACATGTTATCAGTGTCTATTCAAATTCCTTTGTGCCAATTATCCTTAAAGGCAGACTAAAAGGCAAACTGCTTTCTAGGCCAAATTAACTCTCTATAGTCCTTGTTTCCCCAATAAAACCAGACCCAACTTAAAGACTGCTATTGCTTATTTTGATACTCCCATCTAATATCAATGGAAACCCATTATAGTTAAAATGTAAACAATTTAAAGTTACTTTATTAACAAAAAGTTAAAAACAGAAGTTAAAATACAATGTCAATGGATGGCGAACAGATCAAAAGCCTATGCTGAAAAAAAATGAAGAAACTAACATAAGCAAGTAATTTCCAACAAATTATAATCAAATGGCAAGTTATTAAACAGCAAATTGTTAGCAGGAGACCCCCTTCCACGCGTGACTGTTGGGAGGGCGGTACCCCAATATCCGCCCAATTCTTAAATTTAGGGGAATTATTTATTATTATTATTATTATTATTATTATAAACATTTATATAGCGCCAGTAGTATGACCTGGTGCTGTACAGAACATAGAAATAGATGCGGTCCCTGCCTGTGACTTACAATCTAAAAGACAAGGAGGGGGAGACAGGGAGAGGGGACAGTGGGAGAGACAGGGGAGAAGACCAGCAAACAACAAACATTCAAGCAGATGTGAAGTCTCAGGTGCGTGTGCTTGGCTTGGTTACAATCAGGTTGGTTGCAGCAGTCTGCAGAGGAGGGCAGACAGTAAGTATATGGGAACGACTAGCAGGCATTGGGAAAGGCGGCGAGGAAAAAGTGGGTCTTGAGGAGGGAT
>QEPC01008309.1:52822-81165 GCA_003113815.1 Sphenodon punctatus | reverse complement strand
GCCAGCTTTGGCTTACGGTATCTGCGGATTAGAGGGGCACTCTTGGGGTCCCTTTCTCAGCTGGGTTTGTAAATCCAGGTTAATTTTTCTTCCCTTCCCCCTCTTAGTAGATTGTTCTCAGAGGGGGTTAAGATTGCCGGCCGATGAGCTTCATGTGTCTATTTTATTTTATATATTGTTGGTATTGATTGTATGTTTGAGCTTGCCATCGATTAATTTCGAGCTTTTTGTGTGCTCTTGTTGTATTTTCCTTTCTTTGTTAATTTATTCTATATTGTAACAGCTTCGGCTACAATAAACTATTATTATTATTATTATACCCTTGGTGCTGGTTCAGAGGCTGCAGCTTGTGCAGAATGTGGCGGCTCGTCTCCTAACGGGGACGGCCTGACGTGAGCATATTACACCAGTGCTTCACTCTCTGCACTGGCTGCCCATAGTCTTCTGGGCCCAATTCAAGGTGTTGATGTTGACCTTTAAAGTCCTGAACGGCCTGGACCCCACCTACCTGTGGGACCGCTTCACCCTCCGGGACCTAGATCGGCCCCTGCGGTTGGCCGGGGGTACCGTCCTCGAGGTCCCTTGGGTTTCTCAGGTGTCGACCTTGAGGAGGGCGTTCTCTATGGCCGCACTGTGGTTGTGGAACTCCTTCCCGTTGGAGGTCCACCTGATTACCAACCTCCCCTCTTTCTGTAGAAAATGTAAGACCTCGCTGTTCCGGCATGCTTTTCCTGAGAGAGAGGGGGTGGGTGGGGCGGGTTAGGGTGGGAGTATGTTGTTTTTATATTGTGTTTTTATAGTGTTTATAATCCTATTATTGTTGTTCTAAATTGTTTTAATATGTTGTTAGCCACCCCCAGATGCTTTTAGCAGGAGGAGGCGGCATACAAATTTTATTATAAATAAATAAATTAAATTAAATAAGATGCATAAGACTGGGGCTGAGGGGACAAAGGACATATCTGGGCATGAAAGGAGAGAGATTTTTAGGTGATTTGGGGACAGAAGGGAACCATGAGGGGATCCCTAGGCTGAAGGGCAACACCAAGGTGCATTTTCACCGATCGGGCGTGGGGGCATTGGCTTGTTTTGTGGGAAACAGGATGCTCTAGTTTTCCATGCCTTTGAGGCCATTGCTAGTCCAGGTTCTGTTCACCGGTGGTTCCTTAAAATAGGGAGGAGGGCCTTTCTTAACTGCCCCGTATTTACTCAGGGCTTCCTCCACCTAATCACCTTTTCCAAGGGCAGACTGGTTTTTGCATGAAAGGGCTTTTCCCCCTAGGCTCCGTCATGGCTCGGCCCAGACCCCGCGGCCCCACCCGCTCAAGCTCCCCAATGCCCAGCGACCCATGTCCCACGTGGCCTTGCCAAGCATGGGAGGGCTGTCTTTTGGGGGAGAATTCCATGTCTCTGTCAACAAAATACATATCATATCCAAACAGGTGAACCTAGTTATTTTAGAAAACCAGTGTTTATGCTGTGACATACCACTAGGGGACCCCATTGTGCTATTATAATCAGAATTAACTTCTAATCAACATCTTCTAACAACAATATTGTTTATTGCATTCCAGACCTCTTAATATCGTCAAAACAACCTAGCTGGAGCAAGGTCTTTCATGTAACCATAACAAGATAACCAGTGTTTACTGCCAGTTGTACAACGTGCCATAGGTCACAAGAAAGGAAAAGAACAGAAAGGAAAATGGATTCCATGGCCTATTCTGAAACATGAACACTTTAAATCTATGATGGATTTTATCCATAGTTAGGATGGAAAAGTAAATCTTAAACATGAGTAGACTCTGTAAGGAATCCCTATCTCTCAGCTGGGCACTTCCTGGGCACTCCATTTGATCCAGTATTGCTTTCAGCAATCACAGTAAACAATATGTCTAAAATATGTCACCTGTTTTAAAGGCTATGCCATACCATTACCCATATAACAAAACACCCACTATTTGAGGTCCAAAACCCCACATACATATATCCTAAAAGTGAATAGGTTAGAAGCATTGATAGATTTTAACATAGAAACCAAGAAAACAGGGTTTTCCAGGTGTACAGCCAACGAATAGATATGAAAGAACATGTTTAATAAACATCTTTCAGCACAGAACCAAAAACTGACAATTTGAAACTGACCTCTCTTTTAGCAATTTGAAGGCTGAAACAGGCCTACTTTTCAGAATTTTTTAGACCTACATTTCCTAGCTACAACAACACACTTAGATTCTTTTCCTGTTACTCAGTAATTTTTATTCCTCTTTCTGCACTCCTCTCCCCCCTGCCGCCCTCACACATTGTGCTTTATCTTCATTATACTTTTGTGGTACTGCCCTGTCCCAGCTGATCATTTAGACCTCCAAATTTTGCAGTATGGCTTTCATCCACAAGAGGTCCTTGCATCACCACAAAAACTCTTCTTGACAGAAATTGTGATAGCTGTGGCTTTTTAATTTTTTTTTAATGAAACCAGACATGGACTACAGAGGTTGTATCTTGATTTTGTCAAGCACCAGTCTCAGCATTTTCTGTTAAATTAATTGGGTAAATAATTTACAGCCCAATTCAGTGGGCAGCACACAAAGGTAGAGCTCTTAGCATTGATTCATAAGACCTATATTTTCAAATTGGTTGCCCATCATTAATAACTTCATTACATGACCTGATTTTCAGAAATGCTGATCCTTTACAGCTCTCTCAAGACTCATTCTTCAGGTTTTGTGTGAAGGCATAGGTTTTCCTTGCCTTGAAAACTCCCCACACTGTGGGCCAAATGCGGTCCATAGCTAGTTTTTATTTGCCCCCTTTCCAATTCCTGGACCCAGTTCCTATCCCCCAAGCACTGAAAGATTGAGCTCAGGGTATTGGAGCAGAGATGAGGGCATGCACGCAAGGATAGGAGGAAGATCCATAGCATGGATCTATGACCATCCTGGACCCTCCTATTCCTGTGCGCACCACTGCCCCCTATTTGTATGTGGCCCTCAGAGCTTGTACTCATTTTCAAACTGACTCCTGGGAAGAAAAGGATCCCCACCCCTGCCTTACCCACACACAGGTGAAGACAAGCTTTGTTTTGACCCCCTGCTGCCTGGAGAATAATGTGAGATTGAGGCCTAGGATAGCCTGACATGGCAGAGACATGGACCATGAGAAAAGCCATTTAAAAATGGATGACTTTTGAAATGAAGCATTCTAGGAAGTCACTGGGGTGAATCAGTAGAACCATGTCAGGAGTGAGACAACTAGACAGATGGAACTATCATTAAGATGGTGGTGAAAAGAAGCTAGAACAGTTGAGCATACCTGCCAGAAGACAGTTAGTGCAAGACAATGATTAGTGCTGGAACAAGTAACCACTACTATATCCAGTGTCTGGCTGGATATCATGGTATCCACAGTATTTGATAAGATATTCAGTTTAGCATCCAGCAAATATCCAGTTAACTGGATTACCTTTTACCATGTACCAAATTACTATTTACTGCATCACCATTTAATTACTTTGCCACTTTTTTTTTACTCCCTCCCTCTATCTGAACTGGTTTGGTTATGCGGTAACTCAAAACTGGTAGTTGAAAAACCAGAAAGTGGCTGGACTCCAGAGTCAAGAGGCCATGGGACAGGTAATGATTATGGCAGGTTAACCAGATCAAACTTTCAAAAATAAGAGAGAGTATGGAGCTCTGACTCGCATCTTAAGACTGGCAATACTTTGAAATTAGGTGACTGTACTTTAAATAAAAGACATTTGGCAACTTTACCCTATGGGAACAGATCCACTAAGAGTGGCAATGGAGTAGTGGCTGCTGGTTTTTTATGTTCTGTATTATCTAAACTTGCTTGTGAGCAGATTTAGATGACACTGGGCCCACAACAATGGGTAATTTCAGACATTACGATACCACGGTCACCCACAATGAATCCCCTGTGGTGGTCATTCGTACCGTCACGTCTGTTGTGATTTCCACCAGAGGTTCACCCCAGTGAATCTCTGTTGGGAATCACATTGACCACGCTTCCAAACCTCCAGCTGCCTGTAAGCAGGGAGGGCGGCCGGAGGAGCGTGAGGGGGTGGGGCTGTGCAGGCACACGTTGCGCCGTGCTGCACAGCCCCTCCCCCTCTCCGATTCCCGCTAGGAATCAGGCCGGCACATCTGAAGGACGGCTGGACTGATTCCTGACCAGGATCCAAAATGGATCCCAGTCCTTGATTGAGCGTGGTGGGCCTCCGGGCCCGTCACATCTAAAATTACCCAATGACATCTGCAAAGCCCTTTCTACTACTCACTTGCTTAAAGTTAACCATGTCTGTGTTTACTGAACTAGTACCACTAGTATTTGAATAAAAACTGAGGTTATTTGCCACCTGTTACCATGGTTCTTCGAGATGGAATCTGTCAAGATGGACTCCACGTGGGAGCTGTGCCTGTGCAGACCAGTCCGGAAACTTCTCAAAGCAGTTATCCCTTCATGCTCCATAGCCCCTTCCAGCATAGCTCGTGCTGCTGGCAGCTTTTGCCGGCACTATGAAAGGAGGGGCAGAACCCAAGTTATCTCTGATCCTTGCCACCTCCACATCAGAGCAAGAGACCTCTTTAAGTTAAGCTCTGATGCAGAGGGGAAGGTGGGTGGATGGTGTGAGTGGCAGAGCCCATCTCGAAGAACCAAGGTTACAGGTGAGTAACTTCTTATTTTTCTTCAAGTTGGGCTCTGTCGACTCACACCTGTGGGAGAATAAAAAGCAGTAATCCCAACAGGGTGGAGGCAGATGCCTAATTTAATAGTGTAAAGTGCAAGGTTATGCATTTGGGGTTTAATAATAAGAATTTTAGTTACCAGCTAGGAACTCATCAGTTGGAATCAACAGAGGAGGAGAGAGACTTTGGAGTTATAATTGATCATAAAATGACTATGACTCGTCAATGTGTTGCAGTTGTAAAAAAAAAAAGGCAAATGCTATCCTGGAATGTATTATTCGTGGCACTGCCAGCAGGGATAGGGAGGTATTGTTGCCTCTGTATAGGGCTCTGGTAAGACCTCATCTGCAGTACTGTATTCAGTTCTGGTCACCCATGTTTAAGAAGGATGAACTTAAACTGGAACAAGTGCAATGCAGAGCTACCAGGATGATTAAAGGGATGGAGAACTTACCTTATGAGATGAGACTGAAGGAGCTTGGCTTATTTATTCTATCAAAAAGAAGGCTGAGGGGACATTTGAATATGATTACATTGTATAAATATTAGGGGTGGGACATCGGGGCAAATATCGGCTACTGGATTTACCGGTTACCAGATTTTAAAAAACCGGATTGCCGGATCTGTGTACCGGTTTGCCGGTACTGGATTTGTTCCATTGATTTCAATGGGGAACTGTCCCCATTGAAATCAATGGAAAAAAACACAAAAAACCTCCCCCCTGCCCTCCCAGACTGTGCAGGTGGAAGGGGGGGCACCCCCCACCCACCCTGCCCAGCCTGGCTTTAAAAAAAATGTTTTTCCCCTGAAGTCCCTGCTAGTGCGGGCTCCGGGCCGCTGCTGCCGACCCAGAGCCCGCACCAGCAGGTACTAGGATGATCCCTGGGGTGGTGGGTGGTTTAACACACACCCCACCCCAGGGATCACCCTACCTCCTCACCCAGGGATCGCCTACCTTGCGCTCCAGGCGGTGGCCCGACTCCGGCAGCTTCAGCACTGGCTGTGGCTGCCGGCTTCAGTGCTACTAGGCCTTCCGGTGAACTTCTGGGTTTCCCCGGAAGACCTAGTAGCGCTGAAGCCACCGGAGTTGGACTGCCGCCGCCCGAAGTACAAGGTAGGCGATCCCTGGGTGGGGAGGTAGGACTAGGTAGGGTGATCTGATCCCTGGGGTGGGGTGGGTTGTTAAACCACCCCTCACCCCAGGGATCGTACCTGCTGGTGCGGGCTCTGAGTCGCTGGGGGCAGCCCGGAGCCCGCACTAGCGGGACTTCGAGGGGAAATATTTTTTTTAAAAAACAGGCTGGGCAGGGTGGGTGGGGATGTCACCCCTTCCACCCGTACAGCCTAGACTGGGAGGGAAAGTAAAGTGGGGGGTTTTTTGGTTTTTTTTTTACATTGCGGCCATTCATTTGAATGGCCGCAGTGTAAAAAATCCGGTATGGGGTAATCCGGTAAATGGGCCGGATTACCAGGTTTAATACGATACTGCTGGTACACCAAATACCCGCAGTATCGGTTACCGGATGATCCGGTAGTCCCACCCCTAATAAATATATCAGGGGAGCCAACACAATAGAAGGGGAAGATTTGTTCAAACTAAAAGGGTGTGTGGGTACAAGAACTAATGCATACAAGCTGATTATCAATAGGTTTAGGCTGGAAATTGGAAGAAGGTTTTTAACAATTAGAGCAGTGAATTACTGGAATAAGCTTCTAGTGGGCAGTTGTGGGAGCAAAGAATTTGAAGTTTCAAAATTGAGTTGGATAAATTTATGGTATATATCTTGTGAGTTTTTACTATTTGATGTTGCAGGACAAGATGTTGGTTCCCCCCCAGCAATATATTGGGTTTCACTTTCCCCCCCCCCAATTCTTCCTGTAGCATCAATGTTGTCTGCAGCTGGAGGTGGGACTGTCAGGACATTCAGAAGCCTGGGTAGTATATTGTATAGTGCCTGGCTGTTGGGACCTGTGCGCATGCTCAGGGTCTAACTGATTGCCGTATTTGGGGTCAGGAAGGAATTTTACCTCTGTGTAGATTGGCAGTTGACTCTGAGGGTTCTTCGCCTTCCCCTGTGGGCTCACCTGTTTGGGACATCTGGATCCTCTTTTTCTAAAATTTCCTGTTAATTCAGGCATCAGTGTGCTCTGGTTTGTCCCAGCCTCTACTTGTAGTTATTGGTGGGATTTCTCTGTGTGGATTGGTTGCGGCGTGGCAGGTCCTGCAGTGGTGCAGGGGGCTGGACTAGATGACCCTTTAGGTACCTTCCAGCCTTGTGACTCTCTGACTCTACTTAAAGGGGGATTGTAGGACTGTTCTTCCAAAGTTCACCTCTGAGGAAGACCCCACTTGTGAAATAAATTGTTGGTAACTGTGGTGTTGAGCATCCACTTGTGCTGAAGGAACAGGAATTTTTTTTAAAACCCACCGCTAATTGTAAATCAACTGGAGCAGTTTGAGAGGGAGTCTTACAATGGGTATTTGCAGATGTTAAGAGATCACAGTCAACCACGGTCAATCCCATGGCGGGGCCAAAGTGCCCCGAACGTCTGTTCAGCGGTTGCCAGACGTTCACCACAGTCAATACCCACCAGGGGTCAAAATCAACCACGCTTCCGGAGCGCCAGCCTGGACCATCTCCAAAAGCGTGGTCAATGTGATTCCCAATGGGAAACAAAAAAAGGTAACGTCTGAACGGCAACCACAGGCAGGAAGTAAACTAAATTATTCCCAGCCGGGGACAAAGCATGCAACGTTGCTGCCAGGCAACCAGCAACAACACAGGTCACAGAGGGAGATTTAAAGAGCACACAGCAGCAGGGAAACGTGGCAGGATGGAGCAAGGCGGAAGGGAGAGAAGAGCGGCGGGCAAGAGAGCAAGGGAGGAGGAGGAGGAGGAGGAGGAGGCGCAGGTGGAGGAGAAGGTGGTCATGCTGCACATGGAGGAGGTGGAGCAGCAGCAGCAGCAGCAGCAGCAGCTGGGACAGGCCGCCCCGGGGACAATGACTGGGCCAGGGGAGGAGGCACCCCAGAAATGGGTAAGGGGACTGAAGGGGAGGGGACTGGTGGCACAGGGGCACTCAGGGTGGAGGGACGGCCAGCCAGCAGGAGGCGGGGCTGGGGGTGGGCCACGGGACAGGGGCAGAACAGCAAAAAAAAACCATGTCCTGCAGACACAGAAACGGGCCCGGGAGCCCGAGCCCCCAGAGGAGATGGGCACAGCCAGGCAGAGGAGGAGCAGGAGGAGGAGGAACCAGATGGACCATGGGGGAGATGGCCCTACCACAAAGGGGGGCAATGGGAGCTCAGGGAGACACAGGAGTTCATTCGCATCTGGGGGACCTTGGAGCATCAACCAGAGCTCGCGCTCAATCAGTGCAATGAACATGTGTTCCAGGAGATCGTGTGAGAAATGGAGGCGGCAGGGCATCACAGGACCACAGCACAGTGCCGATCAAAGGCCAAGGAACTCAAGAGGGGGTACAAGGCCATTTGGGACAACAACCAGCGGTCCGGGCACAGAGCCCAGACTGCCCCCTACTATGATGCCCTGGACTGCATACTGCACATGAAGGGCTCAATAGTAGCCCCATGCCTCGTGGGGAGCGCCATGGTCCAGGGCAGGGAGCAGGCCAATGTACCCCCTCCCTTCGCCTCCCCCCAAGAAGGCACCATCTCCAGGGCCCTGACCCCCAGGAGGAATGCCCAGGGACCTCAGGGACCAGGAGGTCCCTCCCCAGCACCAGCCCAGAGAGCCCCCACCCCCTGGCAGGACAGGATGACTCCAAGGCTGGCACACTGGTCACCCTCAGCCAGTGGTCAGTGGGGGACCCCAGCTGCATGGAGGGGCCGACCTCAGAGGAATCAGAAACAGACATCGAGGGTAAGTGAGCAGGTGGGAGGGGAAACAGACCAGGGGTGAGGGGGGAGGGAGGCCCGGCCAGGGGGCAGGCCCCGTCCACCCCGTCCACCCCAGACCATGGAATGGGGGCTGAGGGGCCGCCCAGGCACACCTACAGCCCTCCTCCACCCACCCACCCATATCCCCACAGGGCACGGCATGTCCCAGCACCAGAGACAGGAGAGCAAGGAGGCTGGCGGGGAACAGCCCCAGCAGCAGCCGGAGGGCTGAGGTGAGGCACACCGGCAAGTGGGGGGCAGGGAGGCCAGGAGGGGGACCCAGTCATGTGGGGTGGGTGGACCACCAACCCGGGGGGGGCACACACCCCCAACTATGTCCCCAACTGTGTCCCCAGCCAGGGGGTGGCCGGCCAGGGCAACTAACCACCACTGTCTGTTTCTACAGGGCAGCCCGAGGGGCCCCAGCAACCTGGGGATGTGCCCCCAGCAGAACAGATGAGGGAGCACCAGGCACGGGTATGGCGCCAGAGCATTCCGCAAAAATGGATAGGTCCCATGACATCGGGACCTTGCTGCTCCTGCACGCTGGCACCATGAATGCCTATGTGATGGCAGACACCCCACCGGGCACCCTGCCTGCCCAGGCCCCAATGTCCAGCCCCGTACCATCCCCACCGCCTCCCCAACCACCCCAGCTGCCCCCATGCCAGCTGGGGTCGCGCATCTGCCTCCCGGTCCCTGTAGGCCTCCAGAGGGAGCAGCCACCTAGGGGGGCCCTCAGGCCCTGGGTTCTCCCTCCCACCACCACCTGCCCCTCAGGACACCGAGGCCTCCCAGGAAACCATTGGGGGCACGGACAGCTGGGGGAGGGGAGCTCCCAGAGCTCTGTGGCGCCCACAGGGTGGGCGAGGGGGAGGCCCCAGAGATGCGGGGGATGAGGGGATGGGGGACAGGGGAGGGCAGTTGGGGGGTATGCAGGGGGTCTGGGGGTGGTGTAGGGAGCACATGTACTTGGGTGAGAGAATAAATGTCAGGGCACCACTACTGCCTCCTTCGGTCCATTCCTAGGCCTGGGGGTGGGGGCGGACCAATGGCCATAGAGGGACTTTCCAAGAGAGCCGGTGGGGGCCCCAGGGTGGTGGGGTCGGGGTTTAGTGCCCTCACGCCTCGGCCTCCCAACTGATATGCCTGGCCAGGGCAGCACGGATGCGCTTGGCGTACCGGTACTCCCTCAGGTTGTCTGCATTCACATACAGAGGCACAGGTCCAGAAGGGCGATGAGGCACGGGGTAATCGAGGGCTGCCCCATCGGTCTCGCACACGTTGTGCAGCACACAGAAGGCACCTATCACCAGGGCCGAGGTCTCCACTGTGTAGTCCAGCCACCCAGCGAGGCTCCTCCAGTGCTGCTTGAAGGCCCCGAATGCCCACTTGACCATGGTCCTGCTTGCACACAGGCGGGAATTGTACAGCGCCTGCACCGGGGACCTGGTGACGAGGTGACGAAGGCATGGATGAGGGAGGCCAGGTGCGGGCCAAAGACAAATGGACGCAGCCTCCACACCAGATATAACTGGAGAAAGGCAGCCTTAGCGACTGCCTCCACCTGCCGCTCTAGGCGGAGGTCCGCGTCCAACACTACCCCCAGACTCCGGATCTGTTGAGCTATGGAAGGATAAACCCCCCCAATAAGGGGGGCCGACACCTCCTTCACTCTCCCCATCACCATCACCTCCATCTTATCGGTCTCCCTCCGCCATTGGAGGTGCCCAGCCACCTCACAGAGCAAAGCAGACCTGTTTCAGCCATGAATCAGGGCCTGCCGGTCCGCCCTGGACACCCGCTGAGCCCTGAGCCAGGCCAGGGAGCGCCTGCGGCTGTGGGGGGCTCTCTGGGCCCTAGCCGCACTCCAGGCCATGCCAACCCACAGACGGGCATCCAGGTGCACCTCTGCAGTCAGGAGTCACAGCTGATTGGTGTGCAATCGGTACCACTCAGCACAGAGCGCTAGGTGCATCTCACAGGTGCCCAACCGACCTCGCTCCATGGTGCCGGCTGGCCTGGGTGGGGGTGCTGCTGGCCCCGTTATAGCCTCGACCACGTGTAGGCCCACTCCCAGGTCGCAACCCGGCGACCGGGCGAGGGCACTCGTGTTGGCCCGGGGTGCCTCCCCAGGTTGACCCAGGCAGCTCCTGGTGGGCGGGAGGGCTGGGGCAGCAGGGGCGGCCCATTGGGTGCACTTGCTGTCCCTGCATGGGGCCTTGCGCATGGACCAGCGTGCACCCTGGCATGCTGGCGGCAGCTGCATTCCTGCTGTCATCACCTCCCACCTCTCTGTGTTGGCAACATTGTGTCCTCGCCGGCCTGATTAGTGTGTCGACTGTCCTGTCTGTGTGCTTGGTTCCTGCAGCTGTGCTGGGTCCTCACCCCATGCCTCGCTTGTTTGCCATGCCTTGTTGTGGCCTGTGGCCTTATTGCTTGGCCTTGGGGCTCCCCTGCGTCCCCTCCCACCCCTCTGGGGAATGTGGGCCCCCCTTTCCATGGTGTCAGTCCCCCTGCCTTGCTGGACCATGGCTGGCTACACTTCCACCAGGCTCTCAGCCCCCATGGGGCCCCCCATACGTGGACATTCCACGAGACCATGGCCCTGTGTGACCTGTGGCATACCCCGGCCATGCAATTGCTCCTGAGCTGCCCGGATAGCCTGCTGGGTGTCTATGCAAGCCTGAGCTCTTGCCTTTGTTACTTTGGCTATGAGGTGAGTGCCCACGATTGCCGGCTGCATGCTGAGATGCTGGGGCTGGTTCCCTTTCCCGATGGGCGCATTCCATAGATGAGGTGCTCGCATGTGGGGTGGTCTGCAGCAGAGACCATGTCTGCCTTCTCCATGTGCAGCCTGGCTGCCTACACAGTTTGTCTGGCGGAGGGAGGCCCTGCCTTGACTGTGTCCTACTTTGGCTGTGTTCATGGGGCCTGTGGGTACCAGCGCTCTTGTGGGGTGGTCTATCACCGACTGTTGGAGCTCGGTCACCTTCTGTGGCCCCACGCTGCTGACTTCTGCTTGTCGTAGCCCACCATGGCAGAGCTGGCGGTGCTGTCAGGTGTGTGGTCCCATTCCAATGTGCAGTTGGGGCTCTCCATGCAGGATCCATTCGAGGTGTACTACCTGGTCGCCCACCACATGTCCGTGCTGGGGTACCGCCAGGGCATGCTTCATTGGTCGTACTTCATTCACCTGGTGGGCCACCCAGTCCCTAGCCCCCACATGGCCCCCTGAAGCTGACTGTGAGTCCCCCGGTGCCTTCCGGGCCCAGGTTGCTGGCCCCACTGTGAGCTCCCGCCTCCGCCCTGCTGCCGTGGTCCACTGCCTGCTCCCCCCTTGATGTCCCACCCATGCTGCTGTGCTGCCTGCTTCCCGGGGTTCTGCTGCCCCTGCCTGTGGCTCCGGAGCCCCACCGGGGATCCCCCATGTCTGCCTCTGCAACCGTTGTTCCCCTCCGTGGATGCCTTCTCCGGTGTCTGGGTCCAGCTCTTCAAAGCGCCCTCCGGCTCCCCTGGGTGCTGCTGACCATGCTTGACTGCCTGCGCACCCTCATGTGCCCCAGGTCCCCTCCCCTGGGTGCCTGTGTGACATCAGGGTTCTGAGGCCCCCGGACTGCACCTTCCGGCTACCTCCCGGGGGGGCAGGGTTGTGCCTTTGGACTGGCTGCATGGCTCCGGCTCTTCTGCCTCCCCTCCATCGCACCCTGCCAGCGCTTGGGGTCTGTGTGTGCCTCCTGGACCATGCCCAGGCCACTGCCTATACCATGTGGCCTCCCCCTGTGCCTGTACCCTGACCTTTCGGGGTCCCCCCATTCCGGGACTGACTGTGTAGCTGTGGGGGTGCCCATGTGGGCTGTGCTGTTGTTGGGGGTCTGACTGCCATTCCCCATGCCCGGTCCTGCCCCTGGAGCGTTCCCCCCCTCTTCCCTGCCCCACTGCCCCCATGCCCATTGTGCCATGCGTGTTGTCTGTCCCGCTGTGTCCCCCCTTCCCTTCCTTTCCCGTCTTGGTATGTGTGCACCCAGGCATGTGTTTGTGCTGTGTGTTCCACTGTGCCCTTGTTGTCTCTGTGCCTGTTGTGTGTGGTACCTCAGCGGCTCTCCTCCCTTTTCCCCCTCCCTTCCCATTTCCCTTGTGTGGGCATTCCCTTTTGGCACTTTTGGCTTCGTTTGCCCTCAGCTGGCCATGTCTGTGTCCCGCCCCTCCCTGGTACCTTCTGGGTGTTTTGACCACAGCCGGGATTCGGCATCACGTCTGTTGCGCTGCCCCGGGCCGTGGTCTGGCGGCCCGATTCCCTGCCGTGGTCCTGATCCTGTCACATCTGTTCAGGGATCTCCTTTACCATGGGGGGGAGTGGTTCAATTCCCCACCGCTGGGAATCCACTGTGGTGAATCGGGACCATGTAACATCTGAAAACACCCAATGTGTCCTAGAATTCTTCATGAGCTTTTTTGAAAGGGGAATTGCCTCTTTGGGTGGGGTATGTTTATATAGTATATTTTGTAGATTGGATCCTTCTCCTCTTCTTCTACAGATACTGTTGTTAGATCGAGTGCTTATGCCATCTTTATAATAAGAGCTTGAATTTTTTTTTGGTTGTCTGAATAAATGATTGTTATAGGATCAGTAATGGAATTGGAGAGAGATAAAAACAGATCATCCAAGTTTGGCAAGGGAGTGTTGGAGGAGGAGTCTTTGTTGGAGGTGTCTGTGTCTTTCTTATGTAACTGGTCATGCTGGGGGTGGGGTCAATGCTGTCATCTAGATTATTGTTTGATGGACTGGATTCTGAATCAAGAAGTTTAGGTCAAGGAATATCCTTAGTTGGGTCAGAGGGAGGAGGTGTTGTGGGGAGTGACACTATTGCCAGTGCCAAGCGAGAAGAAAGAGGAATCATGCCAGAGAAGAGTTAGGTAAAGGTGGAAGCAATGGGGCATGAGGTCTAGGTACCCATTGTATAAACATTTGTGCCTGGGGGTCTGTTGCTGTTTGAGTTGTAGTAGCTGCCTTGGTTTCAGGGGCTGGTGTGTTTTGCTGCTGAAAAAAACAATTTAGGGTCTGAGCTATTTAGGCTAGATGGGTCTCTGCCTCTGTAGTCATTGAAGGGTATCCTATGGACATTGTTGGTCCCAGCAAGGGAAGAGGGAAGGTAACTTACCCAGTGAGGCAGAGGGAGCAGTCCATGAGGGTTTGGGGGGCACTTTAGCATATTGATGAAGATCATAGTTGTGGTAGAAAGTCAGATCCCATGGGTATGATTGATACCTTGGTTATGAGCAGTATGGAATTTGTAGACATTGATGGTATCCCTGGCCTTAAGATGGAGAGGGATAGGCCAAACGGTGCAGAGATGAAGCCTGTGACTCTGGTGATGATTGAATCATTTTATGGCACCAGGCTGGGGGCAGATCCATTGGTCAAGGGAAATGAGGAGACTAAGGATGAAGAGGCTCATCTGTGTTTAAAATTGAAGAATGCAGGGAGAACTCAGATGATGGTTCCAAAGAGCCCTTTGGTGTTCCCGATGGAGTAGCAGGTATGGAGACTGGAGAGCCAGGGGATGCTGGAAATTGAGGGTGGTCTGTGCCGGATGGTAAGGACAGTGGACTGATTGGACGTGATTTTTTTTTCTTTGGTCATTTAGTTTTCTGATCTCTTTTGTGAGCAGGAGGAGAAGTGACAGGTTTCATTTTCTTAGTCTTTCTTGGAGAAATAATATGCACTGTTGGTACTGCCATGGCCAAAGGAGTTAGGAGCTGCTCTGGAGGCCTCTGTGCTGGAGGAGACATTGGTTCCAAGGGAGTCGGTACTGGCAGAGATGAAGGAGCCATAGATGGTGGTGCCAAGCCCAGTTTCTGAGGTGGTATAAGGCTAGGATTTGGAGAATCATGACCCTTAAGTGCCTTTTTTGTTAGGAAAAACTGGAGCCTCAATCTACAGTCTTTTAAGGCTCTGCCTGAAAGGCTGGCACATGCTGGACAGCCAGTTGGTTTGTGAGACTCCTCCAAGCAGATGAATCACTGGTTGTGCACGTCAATAAGGGGTATTGATGTCAGGGCACATCAGACATCTTTTTAGACTTCCTTTTTTTGGAGAGGGGGGCCATAATGTGGTTTGGGATATGAACCCACGGTCTGTGAAGGAAGATAATATCTTTAGATCGTTTGTCTTCTACTGTGCAGCAATGAGAAGTTCTCCAAACCTCTCACTGTGGCTTTTAGAAGAAATTGAGGTAACTCGCACTCTTCTCCTCCTTTTATAGTGCTACCAAGAGCCGCCAACAGCACAAGCTGTGTTGGGAGGTGCTATGGAGTGCGAAGAGATACCCGCTTTGATACATTTCCAGACTGATCTGCACAAGAGCAGCTCCCACAGGTGTGACACGACAGACCTGAAGAAGAACTAAACAATTATTTTATAAATAAACTTAAAATATAAAATAGTGTACTATGGCTTTCATTTTTTATAATTTTGTATTATATTAAAACAATTCAGTCTATTATCCTGTTCTCAATTCTTGCAGATATTATTACTTATCCAACTTTCTATAGATTAATTCTGATGACCCTTTCCCTGCCTTCAGGATGGGCTGAACTTTGTACAATATTTCATTGGTTCTCTAGGTCCAACCACTGCCATTTCTACCACCTAATGACAGACTCCTTTTAAAAAAATAAAAATAAAAAATGTCCCAACTGTAAAACTGATAGCCTCAGCGAGGCACCAGACACCAGTGAAGTGCCCTATAGCTTCCTTTCCACACAGTGCGCGCAATCCAGCTCCATACAAGTTAATGGGAGTTTAGCTACTGACTTCAATGGAAGCTGGGTTGTGCCCATTGATGGACATTGTAAAAGATTTAATTGTTTGACAGGTACTCAAAAGCCTTCAGGAATAATAGCCAAAGAGACACTTAACTTCTGCAATATGCATCATTATAAAAGAGCAAAACAGTGGCAACAAACCAGCCTCTTGGTCAGTTTTGGTATTTCAAATATTACCAATGAGAAAAAAAGTGATTTTTTTACAAGTTATATAAGACAATAGAGACAAAGTAGTAAAGTGATAATTGTTATTGGACCAACTGGAGGTATGCAAGCTTTCAGACATCACAGGGTCCTTCATCAGGCAAGTCAGGAATTCTAATTAAAAAATTATAATTAAATTAAAATTGAAGGTGTTGATTACTCTGGTCCTAAGGCGGCACAGTTTTAATTCTAAACATGCAGTTAGTGTCACTGACTTCTGGAAAATTGTTCATTTGCTTAAATGTAAGACAGCTTTGATTGGTCAGACATTTGACCAGTAGGGATAGGATTTCAAGAAGTTTGGGATGAGCAGTTTTTAACTGGTTTTATATCTATTTCCTTACATATGATTTTATGTATTGTAACTAGAGCTGGAAGCGGGTACCCACAAAATTGAGTAACCTGTTGCATTTCTGGTACCTGATTCAACCTGGTAATGATCGGGTACCATGCAGTACTTGATAATGACCCGATTGGGTACCCGTTGTCCCAAAATGCCAACTCTCGGTCCCAGAATGTTGATTTTCAATACAGATTTTTATTTATTTTTTACATTTTTGTTGATATGCCAGTTCCCAACATTTATTTATCGGGTTTCTGTTAACTTCTGACAAATTTTCAGCAACTTCCATTCCCGGAAAACTACTGGTTCCAATTTTTAGTTTTGAGGGTTTTTAAAAAAAAAATTCATCTTAAAACACCCTTTTATGGGTTTTCCATCCCAGAAAATGAACTTTCCTGGTCCAAAAAGTCAACTACTGGTCCCAGGAAACTACTTCCAGTAACTTTTTAAAAAAAAATAATGAAAATGTTTCAGTTTTTCAACTCGTTATACCTATTGGTATATCAATTCTGTAAATTGAAAAACCAGTACCAGAAGTGCCCAATTTTGGGGGTATTTGGGTACCTAATTGGTATCCAGGTAACCTATCAGGTACCCAATATGGTACCCCAAAAATTGGATATTACTTGAGGGTACTAAATTTAGTACCCATTTCAGCTCTAAATGTAACCCACCCTGAGCCCTTGGGAAAGGACAGGATAATAGATTTGAATAAAATAAATAAATACCTGTACTCTCAGCCACTGACATCAGATTGCTCAGTCTGATGTATAAAAACCTTGAAGGATATACTGGGCTTCAGCCTGTGCCATGGTAAAATTCAGCACCCCCTCTGTAGTGAACCGGTGCCAAGAACCCCAGATTACAGCAAGCCAACCATCTTGCAGACAAATGCCTCTGAGGCTGGGTTGGGAGGAGTCTTTCACAGGAACCAGAGGACAAGGAACGTCCCATTTAATGTTTGAGCACTGAGCTCCTCCCACAAGAATAACGGTATGAGGTTAATGAAAATGAATGTCTAGGCATTAAGTGGGCACTGGGGGTACTCTGCTACTACCTTGATGGTTCGGTTTTCTCTAGCCTCTGGTAGACAGGTTAAGCAGTACACTTAGATAAGGCTACACCCTTTCCAAAGCATAAATCCAGAATGTATTGTAATTTGAAATAATCTTGTGGAGTTTAACACTACATACCTGCTACTTACTGGGGGCTGAAAGGGTCCGTGCACTCAGAAACCCTCATAGAACCCCTCTTAACATGGATGACCATGATACCAGGACAACTCTCAGACTGGGACAGCTACCCTGAGCCTCTGGGAAGTGCAGCATATAATTAAATTAAATTAAATTAAATTAAATTAAATTAAATTAAAATAGGTCTAGCTCTGAAAAATAGAAGCAGTTAATCATTTTGCACTTAGACTAGGGCTGCACCAAATAGGTGCTCTGAGTACTCATGAGGATTTCCAAGGTTTTGAGTACCAGGACCAAGTCCTCAGTCGTCATTCAGAACTTTTTCCGAGAACTCGGACATCAGAATGTGGAACCTCAGAGAATACTCAGAAATGTTGAGGGCGGGGGTCAAGGAGGGGGCCAGAGGCTAGAGGAAATTGTAGGGGGGAGGAAATGGGCTGGAGTAGAGGGGATGGGGGTATAGTAGGGACTGAGGGGGTAGAGTACTCGCTCTCTGGAGGGGTTCTGGCAACATGTGGCTTCCTCCAGACCGGGTAAGTTTAAAAAAGAAAAGAAAAGCTGGGCATGCTCAGAAGGGCCGAATGGTTCCTTATGAACATACTCAGACCTTTCCAAGATAGTGCTGGTAGTGTCCACAAGCTGCAGGCACCGTGTTGGATGTGGCCAGACTGTTCTGGGCATGCTCAGAAGTTCTAGGCATGCTCAGAAGAACCATTTGGCCACATCTAAGATTGTGCCTGCAGCATGCGGATGCTGCCAGTGCCATCTTGGAAAGGTCTGAGTATGCTCATAAGGAACCATTCGGCCCTTCTGAGCATGCCCAGCTCCCCCCCAGCCCCCGCCCAACTTACCCAACTTATCCGGAGGAAGCCGAGTCAAGTACCTTGATACTCAAGGTTTTCTAGAGAAAACTGAGAACCGAGTTTCAGCACTAGCCCCAATCCAGCACACAGGCAGACCCTGGCTACAGCTGTATAGAATCCCAAATCAATTTGTGTGTGGGGGGGGTGTCATTGCATTGTTCGCATTTCAGAATTGGGCCCATAGCTGGAATATCCACTTACCGCACTGAGACAACGTAAGAGCAAAGCAATGTTGCAGCAAAAGAGCAATATTACCTTAAATAAAGTTTCCATAGGGCCTTATTGTTTTTGTGACAAAATATTTTAAGGTGCTTCAGCTAAAATACCATGAGCTGATTCTGGATCTGGTCTTCTGTATCTGAAAGGGAAATGCTCAAATTTCCCATGACAAAACTTATTAAAAAACTAAAGATCTGAAAGGGCTTTGAGCTCATCAGCTGGAAGATGAAGTATATGATTATCCAATGAAACTCCTGAACTTCACTCCAATACTTCGGTCACATGTTGTAATAAAAAAAGCACTGTGCATGTATTTGCTTGTAACAACTCATAAAAATGAATATGTTAGCGCTGGACATCCTGTGGGGAAATGTGAAGGAGCTTTGCAAGCTGCTGATTAGAAGGGAAAATTTTTATCCTTTCATTAGAGAGTGACTAAAGAAAGAAATACATTTACAAACCGAACTCCTGGACTAAACAAAAGTATTTAAATTACCCTCTGATGGGAAATCAGAAAATACATCCAGCTTTTGGATAGTCGCCATAATTGCAAAACTACCGTCTGGTGAGCCAGTAGTCATAACCATTGCCATGGAGGAGGTCAGAAGGAAGAGGTTTACCAACAGGAAATTATATACTGGCTATCTGTAGCAATGTTGCTAACTTGGTGATGATGTAGCAATTTACCATTAGCTATATATATCTTAAAAGGCCGATATATTGCTGCATTTTTATGACTGCTGCTGCTGCAGAAGCTGCAATGCTACAATTCTAGCAACTATGTGTGAATATGATCACTAGGAAATCCTTAACAATTAGCAGCAATTTGGTCTATTTGATAGCAAAGGGTTCATTCAGAATGCAAGAATTGTGAGGAAAACAGGAATGTTCAGTCATGAGAAGGCTGAAGGGGGGACATGATAGCAGTTTTCATACATGTAAAAGTAGATATTAATTGGCCAACGAGAGTGGGATAAGAGGCAATGGACCTAAGTTGCAGGAAAAAAGATTTAAGTTAAGTATTAATAAAAGTCTTCTCAACCATAAGAATTGTTAGGTAATGGGAAAACTTACTAAGGGAGGTTGTGGATCATCAGAAGATTTAAAAAGACGTTGTATAAACATCTGTCAGGAATGGATTAGGTTTAAGTATAATAAACCTGCCTCAGTTAGGAGAAATGATCTAGAACCTAGATGGCTCTTCCAGACCAATGATTCTATTAATCATGATTCATATGGTTAGCTGATACCAGTTCTGTGTAGCAACTCCAGTGTGGCAAGAAAATATCAGCAATATATCAATAGCATTGAAAATATTAGGTGCCATTTCAAATACCTAAATGGTAAAGACTGAAGCTCAACCCAGATAAGACGGAGGTGATGGTGGTGGGGAGGGCGAAGGGGGTGGTGGCCCCCCTAGTTGGGGGGGTTTGCCCTCCTGTAGCTCAGCAGCTCCGGAGTCTGGGGGTCATATTGGACGCAGACCTGCGGCTGGAGCGGCAGGTGGAGGCAGTCGCTAAGGCTGCCTTCCGCCAGCTTTATCTGGTACGTAGGCTGCGTCCGTATGTCTCTGGCCCGGACCTGGCCTCCCTCATCCATGCCTTCGTCACCTCGCGGCTCGACTACTGCAACGCGCTCTACGTGGGGCTTCCCTTGTTCTTGGCCCGGAGGCTGCAGCTGGTGCAGAATGCGGCGGCTCGTCTTCTTACGGGGACGGGTCGCCGGGAGCACATTACACCGGTGCTCCGAGCTCTGCACTGGCTGCCGATAGTGTGCCGGGCCAAGTTCAAGGTCCTAGTGATGATCTATAAAGCCCTATACGGCCTTGGCCCCTCATACCTTAGGGACCGCCTCGCCCTTCGCGCCCCGGAACGGCTCCTGCGGTCTGCCGGGGGTGCCCTCCTGGAGGTCCCCCGTGTTAAGCGGGGGGCCACGATGGAGCGAGCATTCTCGGTGGTAGGACCGCGGCTGTGGAACTCCCTTCCGGAGGAAGCTCGCCTGGCCCCAAGCCTTTTAACATTTCGGTAGAACTGTAAGACCTGGCTGTTTGCCCAGGCCTTTGGGAGGGAGGGTGGGGAGGGATGATTTTAGTCCCCCACCCATTTATTTATTTATTTGTTTTTCTAGCCCTGTTTTTATATGATGTATTTTATATTTATATTTTAAAGTGAATTTTAATGTTTTATTATTGTTGTGAGCCGCCCCGAGCTGCATTGCAGGAGGGGGCGGGATATAAATCTGTAAAATAAATAAATAAATAAATAAATAAAAAATAAATACGATTGCGGGTTGAGGGTTGAACGACAGAGCAAAAGAACAATTATCTGTACCAGGGCTACTGAATACAAGATTTTCAAAATGAATTCAGACTCTGCAGCCCATATGTTGGCATGTGTCTTATTTTCAGAAGCAACCACAAGCTCCCTCTGAAGTACATGGGAGCCCTGATGTTTGCCACTTTTGAAATATTAACCCACTTATTTAGGACCCTAACCTTGGTAGATGGATGTTCATCCTTCAGTTGCTACCCATCTATTATAAACAGGGCCCCAATTCTACTGCAGAATTATTATTTTTTAACTCCACAGGAGTCTGCGGGCCTCCTGGCCCAATTCTGCAGGCCCTTCCCCCACCCCACCTTCAAAGCGCCAACGGCAGGAGCCCCGAGTGCTGCTGCTAGCAGCAACGCTTGGGGCTCCTGCTGAATGGGCCAGGCTGGGGGTGGGGAGGGGCTCCCTCACCCTCCCCAGACTGCTTGGGCCCACAACTCACCCAGAGCAGGTGACGGCAGCAGCAGCAGAAGCCCCAAGTGATGCTGCTACCTCCCCCTCATCAGCCCAGTCAGCTCGCCCTCCGTGCCCCGAAGTGGCTCCTTCGGTCTGCCGGGGGTGCCTTCTTGGAGGTCCCCCGTGTTAAGTGGGGGGCCACAATGAAGAGGGCATTCTCGGTGGCTGGGCCGCATCTTTGGAACTCACTTCCAGAGGAGGCCCACCTGGCCCCAAGCCTCTTGACATTTCGGTGAAGATGCAAAACCTGGCTGTTCGCCCAGGCCTTTGGGGGAGGGGTGCGTGTGGGTTAATGGTTTATCTCCTCTACCCTATTTGGTTTAAATATCCCAGGCCCTGTTTTAATATTTAAGATTTAATATTTGATATTGTATATGTTTTAAATGGTTTTATATATTGTATTGTTTTTTATGGTTGGAAGCCGCCCCGAGCTGTTTTCAGGAGAGGCGGGGTATAAATTGAACAAATGAATAAATAAATACATTTACTTACCTCATGGTGGGGCCGGGTCCTCAGCGTCGCCTGCATCCAGGGGGGACTCAGGGAGGCTAAGAGCTACGCGCATGTCAGCAGCTCCTAGCCCCCTGCACAGGCTGGGACCCAGCCTGTGCAGGGGGCTGGCAGCTGCTGATGCATGCGCAGCTCTTAGTTCATACCAGGGGTGCCTCTATTGGGTGCCCCCATATGAACTTTCACCCCACCCGGCCCCTGCAATGCAAGAGTGCCCCCTGTGGCACTCTTGCATTGCAGGGTCCCTTTATGCAGAGTGGATGGCTCTTCTAGCCTCCCACTCCGCATAAAGGGAGAACACCTCCCTTTTGACCCTGAAGGCTTCCTTAGGAAGCCTTGGGGGTGGGGGGGGGGTGAGTTACCGGTTGTGTGCGCACGCTCGTGCACACAACCGGTGAGAATGTGCGGAGCCACCTCGAAGAACCTTGTTTAGCGAGGCAGACACCTTCAGAAGGTCTCTGCCTCTCTAAACAAGGGTCTTCGAGGTGGCTCTGCACATTCAGAGCGATGCTGATGTGGCCGTTTTTAAAAAAAAAATTAAGCTGCTGCCACCGACCAACAAAACCCTGGGGGCCAGGCAGGGCATTGCCCCTGCTTCTCTGGAGGGCCCACCACCACTGCTAGTCAGCTGTCATCTGGCTGTACCCCTGCGGGTGCTTGGGACTGGTCTGTCTCCATTGGGTTCTGATGTGTTACTTGATTGTCTGGGGGGTCCTTCTCCATGTGCCGCCTGTTTGCCTTGGTGGTGGGGGGCACCACTCTGTGGGTGCTATCTCCAGGATGATAGAACAGTCAGTTGTCATCCAGCTCCCCCTTCCCATGCGCTGTAGGCTGGGTCCCCCTCCCCTGCCTGGCCTGGGTTCTCAGCAGTTACCTAGATGGTTGCAGCACCTTACATGGCACTGGTTCCTTCGGTTTTGTCCTTTGCCTTCCCAACCATGGTGTGAGTCAGTGAACCCATTTATTCACACACATGTCCTTTAAGGACTCCTGGCTGGACATTGTGTGTCTCAAGCGGGGTGTGCATGCATGTCCTTTAAGGACTCCTGGCCAGGCATAGTGTGTCTCGAGGCGGGGGGGAGGTGTCTTCTGGCCGGCACCTGATGTGCCTATCTATCCCTCTTCTCCGTGTCTTCTCATTGATTTCAGAGGACCTGTCCCGTGGGTGGGTGTGTTTCCCTGTTCCCATGGTCCAATGGGTGCATAACACCCAGCTCCATGCACAGAGCATCCTGTCTCCTTGCCGGTTGCTCCATGCGTGGAGATGGGTGGAGGTGGGTGGGCCGTGGGGGCGCGCACACCCACTCGCCGTCATTCCCATGGGTGGCTGATGGGTGGAGATGGGTGGAGGCGTCTTGTGTGAAAAGGCCCTAAGAAAATGTAGGTCTGCCACAAAAAAATGTCAGGCAAGTTTCAAAGACTTCTTATTAGAAGTTTTGTAAAGAGAAACTAAACAAAAGCTGTACAGGAAACTCAAAAGGCATAAAAACTAATCCTGTGCTAAAGTGATAGGTAATCTATTTTTAGAAGAAAAACATGAATTTATGTGCCCATTTTAATTTTATTTTAGGACAGAGCCTTTAGCAAGCCCTTCCAGCAATCAAATTAATGACAACATGTGGAGCTCAGGCTCGTCCAAGTGGGCTGTGAGTTATTCACAAAATAGCTAAAAGACCGTTTTTAATTGCTGAAACCCAATCCTTGACAATCCAAGTCTTAATTATAATAATTTAAGGTCATACAAATTGTTGGCACTAAATCTGTGAGCTATGAACTATTTTTTGGCAAACACCCTTAATGCTGTAAAAAAAGGAATGTGTACAGATCTGTTTTATTTGGTAATTTCTGAACATCTGGACACCTGTTTTTCATTTGCAATATTGGATTAAGTTCAGCTCATCCTAAAGGCAGGAAAAGTATCATCTGAATCCATCTGTAAGAAGTTGGATAAACGATAACGTATGCAAGAATGCAGAAATTCCCTTTCAACTAGAAGTCAGCAAAATGGGTCACTGGTAATTAGATTATCAATAAAGCTGGCCTGCCTGCCATTCCACATTGTGAACGGATGTTCATTCACTTAGACAGCACATTTTAGCACCATTTCTAAGCAGGAGGGACTGATTGACTGAGAGTAGCTTCCCAGCTAATAGGTAAATGAATATAATTTTCAAAGTTCAGAAGGAGATATTAGTGGGTCAGCGTGGGGCATCATAACATTTTCTTCTGAAGCAAAGTACAAAGTGGCGTTTTCACACTGCTATTAGCAGAGGCGCGCATCCCCAAAACCCTTGTTCAGGGGATGAGACAAAGTCTTTTCCAGTTCTAATTACTATAGTTTTGTAGGTCTAACGCCAAGTGATTTACATATTCTATATTCATTCACCAGACCTCAGTTGCCTGGGCCCCATTTACCTGAAAGACCAACCTCCTTCCCTGTGTTCCACTGCTATCCTTGCAATCAACTGCGAGCACCCTCTTGTAAGTTTTGTTCGCATGTCATGGCCATATAGCAAGGGCATGCAGTGAAGTATTCTCTCTGGAAATGAGAATGACTGACTGAGGGGCTGTTTGTTTGGGGTTTTTTTGTCTTCTCTTGAGCGTGGGTGTGGCTCACCTGTTTGTGTCATCTGGCTCTTTCTTTTTCTAAAATTGTTCCCTGTCATTTCAGACATCGGTGTGCTCTTGTTGGTCTCAGTCTTTACTTGTAGAATATTTTAAATTGACTTGGTTTCTTGTTGGATGAACTTTTCTGCACAGATGGTTAGGGTGTGGCAAAACCTGTGATGGTGCAGGGGGCTGGACTGGATGATTCTCGCAGTCCCCTCTAGCTCTGGGACTCTGTTGGTGTTTTTACATGAGATACCCACACATGGACACCCACCCTCCATGTGGGGGAGCACTCCTGTGAATTTGATGCGTGCGGGTGCGCACTCCCATGACCCACGCACTGCCCACACATGGGACACTCTGGGGAAAAAAAGGAGTGCCCCATGCCTGGATGGGGTGGGTGGCACATGGACGGGGCAGCCATGCATGGGGCTGCTGGTTTGAAGTGCTCCCTCATGCACGACACCCACACATCTGCCCCACACACTGACCGCAGACCCCGCTCCCACCCGACTCATGTAAAAGCACCCTGTGACCCAGTGACTGCTCCACATCTATGGAACTCCCTTCTCCTGGACGTTCATCAGAACCAAGGCCTGAGCATTTTCTAGTGGCATAAAGCTGTTTTATTTGGCAGCAATGCTGTCCCACCCTCTCTCCTCTCCTGTCCCTTCCCCTATCCCCTTCTTCTTTCCCTTCCCTCCTCATTTGCATGCTGGCAGGAACAACCAGAATGAGCCCTGCAATTCAAAAAACCACATCCTTTTAGAAATGCACCAACCAAAACTATTTTCTGGAAATAATTTATCAATTCCTAAGGGTGTTCTCATATGTGATGGTGCTCAGCTGCTGCCACTGTCTGCCCTGGTCTAGAGTTTGGCCGCCATAGCAGCCAAGACTGGTCTGTGGCCCCGAACTGACATAATGGAGGCTGGGCCGCTGGGGAGACGTACAGACGGGCATTTGCCCATCCCCACCCTTTTGCTGTGTCCATTTGTATCCCCAAAATGGCTCAGGGTGGTTTAAAATAATTTAAAACAACAACTTTATCACAAAAATACATGTAAAATAAATCCCATCCCTCCCACTCCTCCAACTCGTAGTTGAAGGATTCCTTCAACCCCCAACCTAGCCCCTCCCTTTACAATAATGAGAAAACAATATAGGAAAAATTCCCCCCAGCCTTTCCTCTCCAAAATATCCCACCCAACCATACCATTCCACCCCCCCTCCCCATCTCTCACCCAGAGACGTCCCCACACCCCTAACTAACTTGCTGTTTTAGGACTCGTTTTTAAGCCTTTCCTCAAGAATATATCAAAGGAGAAGTAGAAGCCAAATACAGTTTCTAACAAGCACAGCTTGTTGGGATAGTTTTCACATAGTCCTTTTGAAGGTTGTTTTTTTTTCTTCACCCCAAGCAGCAGCTGCAATGATGCTGACTGAAGACATTCCAATTTCTTCTCTTTTATTGAGGTTCTCATCTCTAGATATCACTATCTCTGCAGCTCTTTGCTCAACATGTTTCTACAGCTTCTTCACTTCAAATCTGCAGATAGCAAACATCCAAACAGAACAATGTTTTGACTAAGAAAGCTCACATATTTCATCATACATTTAAATGGCATTTTAAAATTGACCTGATGGCAAGTACTAATGCACAGGCTTAACTTTGCTACTGTGAGTCATCCCATTGACTTCAGTACTTTATACTTTACTTTATACTTTATTTATTTATTACAGCTTTTGCCATTTCAGTAAATACCAAATACATCAAATTTGAATTAAACAACTAAAATTAAAACAAAAAGAGAAAAGCATGCCAATTAGTCAACATTCGAGCAAATCCCTCTTCCTAGCAGCCAACAAGAAAAAGAGAGCAACTGCCTTCATGGCTTCTAAATCTGTAGTTGTAAACAGTTTGATAATCTTTTCTTGCTCGGTGAGAGGAACTCCAGTTTGCAACAGAGGAATGAGCCAATTTAGGTGCAACTCCTCATAATAAGGACATATAAACAAAACATGTGCGAGAGATTCCACCTCAGTTAAATAACAAGTACACAATCTGTTATTATAATTAATTCCCTTGGTCCTACCCAAAGTAACTGCAGACTTAAGAAGTTCAAAACGGGCCAGTCATTGACCTACGAAGAGGGTAATCACAACTTCAGTAGGAGGATTCACAGTGAAAACTCGTGCTAGCAATGTTAAGCTAACTGTTTGTAGCATTAGGGCCATTAGGACATATTTTATTACTCTCACTAAAGTAACATGTGACTGAGAGCAGGATTTTGACCTTTAAAGAAAAGTCATTTGCACCAAAAAGAAATAAGTAAGGGATCCGTCCTGAGAGACGCTAAGGGAGTCAATGGGAAAATTACCTCTCATGATCAGATCCTACATTAAGAAGGTAAACACAAAAGGGCTGGGATTGATAGAACTGTACAAGTAACAGAGGGTATGGAGATGAGAAATGAGGTGAAGCCAAGAAGGTCTGCTGAAAGGAATGAGGGTTTTGTAAGTGAGAGGAGGTATTTTATTGTACATTGCATTAAATGTCTCAACACTTTAAATCCTTCCCCTACTTCTAGAATGCATTTTACTGCTAGTTACATAGCTCCTTATAAGAAGGGTTATTATGAGTCATGTGTCATGTTTCTCCATAGTTATCACTGAAATCTGTCTATCAGCCTTTTCATGTGACTTATTTCTGACTGGTTTCTCAAAGAGCTTGGGGACATTGAGTTTACAGCTGTCTCCACAACTCAACACCTTTTTCAACTACACCTACAAAGGCCGTAAACACATTGTGCAGAAAGAGAGAAGAGATGATGAAAAGAGCAGATGAAGCATGAACATTTCTGTACATGACAAGCAGAAAGAGAACTGAATCAGTATGCCTGTGTGTCAGAAATGGAAAGGGGGTGAGTGGAGGGAACATAGCCACCCTCCCCCAGTTCAGAAAGGTGGAACATTCTCTTCCTTGATTTTGACACTGCTCCCATGAGTGTGTTTTCAGAAGGACACACTATCCCACCAGGATAATTAGATTAATCTCTGGTGATTATTATCCCAGGATAACAAAGTGGTACCTGTTTAGATGGACATTTCTATCCCTGGATAACTTTATTCTGGGATAGCCATGTGAACAGCACATTGATTTTATCCTGCCCGTTGCTCCATGGGTGGGTGTGGGTGGAGATGGGTGTTGGTCGGGAGCAAACACTCATCAACACCCACCGAAAGTGGCGTTTACACAGACGCCCCCACCCATCTCCACACAGTAAAATGCTCCCCACCCACCGGCCAACACCCATCTCCACCCAGAGGAACTGGGTGGATGCATCATGTGTGCATAGGGCCCATGGTGATTGGCTGCAATGGTGCCTTGAAACATGTATAATAAAATGTAACACCCATTTTATGGGTGTTAGAGCATCTGTGTAAAAAGGGCCTAAATCCACTGCATTCCCTCTATCCAAAAAATCAGTTACTTTTTCCAAAAAAGGATATCATATTGGTCTGGCATGATCTACCCTTTGTGAACCCATGCTGCATTTCATCATGTTTTCCCTTTGCTAACATATAATTGATTATTTTCTCTTTCAGTATCTGTTCCAGATAATGGTAGAGGAAGTTGGTTGGTTGGCCATTCTGTAGACATATTATTATTTATATAACAAAAGGAATGTACTTGGTGCTGTACAATCAGTAGTTAGAGAAAGTCCATATGCCAAGGGGCTTACAATCTAGGAAAGTCAAGGGAGGATAAAATACGGATGGGCGAACGCGGTTCGGAAGTTCAGAGTTCGGCTTGGACTCGGCCTGTTCGGATGACCGAACCAAACTGAACTTCCGAACACAAACTGGCTGAACCGAACTCAATCCAAACGGCGAAATGACTGAACAGTTCGGTCAGTTCGGATCGCGTTCAGGTGAGTTCGAGTGGCAAAAAACGGTTCACTGTAAGGTCAAACATGACAGGGAGGGGTAGTACTAGTCACTGAGGAGCAGACTTCCAGGCATCAGGGGTGGAGAGACGTGCAAGAAATGAAACTATCTGCCTCCCCCCATTCCCAACACCTTCTGAGCTAGTCACTGTTCCTGAACAGCAGGCGTTGAGTAGGATTATTAGATTGCTTTAAGTTTCATTTCAGTTTTGTACTGAAATGAAACTTAA
>QEPC01008309.1:38865-51431 GCA_003113815.1 Sphenodon punctatus | reverse complement strand
GACGCGGCGGCCGCATTGGCCCCGCCGCCCGCCCGTCTCCTCGGAGGGTGGGCAGCGGGGTGCGTGGAGGGGGCGGGGCCGCGCGGCCGCACGTTGCACCGCGCGGCCCCGGCCCCTCCCACTTTCCCCGCCGGGATCCCCCCGGCACGTCTGTTGTGCCGTTACGGGGTGACCCCGGCGGGGAACGAAGCCGTTGGTGCCGGTACGGGGCCAACGTATCGTCTGAAAATACCCATCATCATCATCATCATCATTTTATTAGGATACTGGCTCATACCATGATCCAAAATTAATAAATAAAATACAGAGAAAAACAAAATACGTTACAAAATCAAACATCATAATTTACTTGCTAGACAAAAATGTATGCCTCAGATCTTCAGCCCTAGAGGCAAACAATGCTAATTTTAATAACAACTCATTATCCTGTTGCCTTATCCATATAATTTTCTCACGGAGTGAATAAGTTCTTTTAAAAAGTGGTAAAGGGTAGGGGTGGGAATTCTGGATCTTCTGGTATCCAATACTGCTGGTATTTGGTGTACTGGCAGTATCAGATTAAACCCGGTAATCCGGCTCAATTACCGGATTCCCTGTACCGGATTTTTTACATTGCGGCCATTCAAATGAATGGTCGCAATGTAAAAAAAACCACAACCTCCCCCACTTTCCCTCCCCAGTCCAGGCTGCATGGTTGGAAGGGGGGACACCCCCCACCCACCCTGCCCAGCCTGGCTTTAAAAAAAATATTTCCCCCCAAAGTCCCTGTTTGCCTCCATGCGAAACTGTGAGAGGTAAATGCCGCATTGCTTTTGTCACATGGGAAAGCAAAACCGCAGGGCCTTGGCGCCGATCATGCAGAAGATGCAGAGCTCGACAGTCAGTTGTTTTTTCTGCAACACTGTATCCAAAACTTTATTTCTCCCTGTTCACATTCACCCTGGTGTACAAGGGTGTAGCTATTGGAGGGACAGGAGGTGCAGAGGCACCGAGGCCCAAGAATCTGGTGGGACCCATGCTCCCTGCCATGGCTGCATGCTCTGCTGCTGGGAGAGGACATGGGGGGGTGTCATTCCATCTTCTGCACCAGGATGCATTCCAACCTAGCTACGCCCTGCTGGTATGAGCTTCTTCAGAGCACAACTCTGCATCCTCTGCATGATCAGTGCAAAAGCCGCACAGGTTTGTTTTTCCACGTGACAAAAGCCGTACAGCATTTACAGGATACTCCAGCAACACCAGCTAAGGGTAAACCTAAAGGTACTTCAGCCACCTGGTGGCTCCTCGATGGCCAGTAGGCCAGCCACTCTCCACCTCATTCTCCTCTGTCTCTTCTCCACTACCCATGCCCTGGTTTACCTCCCTCCTATCCTCTGCACCATCATACCTGCCCTAATCTCTCACCTTCCCTCTCCCTCCTTCTCCCCTTTTCCCCTTCACCCCACCTCTTCCTTCCTCTACTTCTTTCCCCCCCTGCTCCTTCCTCCCCCCCCAGCCCATCACTTCTCTCCTCACACTTCCTCCTCCCCTTGGCTTCCTTCCCCCCCTGCTCCTCCCCATCTCTCGTCTGCCCTGCTGTCCCCCTTCTCCAAGTCTTATCCCCATTCCCTGCCCTCCCCTGATCTGCTCCCATTCTTCTTCTCCCTTTGGAACTGTCGCTCCTCTGCCAATAAAGCCACATACATCCATGCTCTCTTCCTCTCTCACTCCCTCCAACTCCTTGCCCTTACTGAAACTTGGATCTCCCCCTCCGCCTCTGTCACCTCTGCTACCCTCTCCTTTGGGGGTCTCTCCTTTTCTCACCAGCGCTGCCCCAAAGGTTCACTAATTCCTGTCAGTTCCAACTGCTTTCTCCTCCCCCCTCTCTCTCCTTCCCTTCCTTTCAGGCTCACTCTGTGCACCTCTACTCCCCCCTCCATCTCCCCATTGCTGTCATCTACCGCCCCCTTGACTCTCTCTCTTCCTTTCTCTCTGAATTCGAATCCTGGCTCACTTTCTTCCTCTCCAACGATACCCCCGCTCTCATCCTCGGTGACTTCAACATTCACGTTCATGTCCCTTCCCAGCCGTCCATCTCTCACTTCCTCTCACTAGCCTCCTTCAGCCTCCACCTTTGGACCAACTCCACCACCCACGATAATGGCCATTCTCTTGACCTCATCTTCACTAAGAACTGCTCTGTCTCTGATCTCTCCTTCGATCTTCATTCCATCTCTGAAAATTTCCTTGCCTCTTTCAAGGTCTCCCAGTGTCCACCCTTCTCTTCCCCATCTCCACTTCCTTTTCATGATCTGCAGGCTGTTAACCCCCTTGACTTTGCCTCCTCTCTCCCCCCTTTTCTCCCCTCACTCTTCTCCTCCTCCTCCTCCCCTGACTCTGCTGTCTCTGCTTTCAATGCCTCTCTTTCCTCCACCCATGACTCCCTTGCCCCACTCTCCTCCTGCCCTGCCTTCTCCCACAACCCCCGTCCTTGACTCACCCCCAGTATCCGCCACCTCCATTCCTGCACCCGTGCTGCTGAACAACTCTGGCTCAAATCCTACTCTCATTTCCTTCACTTCAAATTCTGTCTCTCCTCCCTTACTTCTGCTATCTCCCTTGCTTGACAGCATTACTACACCTCCTTCATTGAGTCCTGTTCTCGGGACCATCGCCACCTGTTCTCTACCTTCGACTCCCTCCTCAAGCTCCCCTGTCCTCCTCCTCCCTCTTCTCTTTCTGCTCAGGATCTTGCTTCCTTCTTCACCTCCAAGATAGACAAGATCCACCTTGACATCACTTCCCATGCCTCTCCTCTTCCTACTCCCTCCCCTCTCCCTCCTCCCCCTCCTTCTCTCCTGTCCTCCTTCCCTCCCACCTCCCTTGAGGAAATCTCCTCTCTGCTCTCCTCTTCCAACCCTTCCACTTGACCCCATCCCCTCCCGCCTCCTGACTTCTATTGCTTCCACTATCTCCCCTTCCCTCCTGCACATTATCAACCTCTCCCTCTCCACTGGCTCCTTCCCCTCCACCTTCAAGCATGCCACTGTCTCTTCTATCCTCAAAAAGTTCACTCTTGACCCCTCTGACCCTTCTAACTAGTAGCTACCGTCCTGTCTCACTTCTTCCTTTTGCTTCCAAGAATGATTCTTGAATGTGTTGTCTACTGCCACTGTTTCGACTTCCTCTCTGCCAACTCCTCCCTTGACCCCCCTTCAATCTGGCTTCCACCCGCTTCACTGTACTGAAACTGCTCTCGCTAAGATCACCAATTATATTCTTGTGGCCAAATCTAATCACATCTATTCCATTCTTGTCCTCCTTGACCTCTCTGCTGCCTTCAATACTGTTGACCACTCACTCTTGCTGGCTTCACTTCACTTCCTTGGCTTCCATGGCTCCATCCTCGACTGGTTCTCCTCTACCTCTCTGACTGCTCCTTCAATGTGTCTCTTGCCAACTCCAGCTCCTCCTCCCTTCCCCTTTTGGTTGGTGTTCCCCAAGGCTCTGTCCTTGGCCCTCTCCTCTATCTATACCCTGTCCCTAGGCAAACTCATTGCTTCCCATGGCTTCCAATATCACCTCTACGCTGATAACACTCAACTCTATCTCTCTACTCCCTCTCTCTCTCCATCTATTCAAGCTCGCCTCACCAGCTGTCTCTCTGTTCTCTCTACCTGGATGTCTCAACGTCAACTGAAACTCAACATGGCTAAAAATGAACTCCTTATCTTCCCCCCTCATCTTTCCTCTCCCTCTTCTCTGTTGAGCCTTATCGACGGGGTCACCATCCTTCCCATCCCCCAAGCCCATAGCTTAGGCTTCATCTTTGACTCACCCCTTTCTTTTAAATCCTACATCGACTCTGTTGCCAAATCCTGTTGTTCTCCCTCCATAACATTGCTAAGATTCGCCCTTTTCTCTCTGTCTCCTCTGCTAAAACCCTTGTTCACGCCCTGGTTATCTCTTGCCTTGATTACTGTAACCTCCTTCTCACTGGCTTCCCCAGCTCTCACCTTTCTCCCCTGATCTCCGTCCAAAACTCTGCTGCCAGGGTCATCCATCTCGGCCGTTGTTTCGACCACGTGCAGCCCCTCCTCTCCTCTCTTCACTGGCTCTCCCTTCTGGAATGAATCCTGCACAAGCTCCTAGAATTCACCTATAAACTTCTTCACAACCTTGCTCCTCCTGACCTCTCTGCACTAATTTCCCTCTGTACTCCAGTCTGTGAACTCCACTTCTCCTCTGTCCCCTCTCACACTCCCACACCTCCCCTGCTCCCCTTAACCACCTTCGTTCCTTCTCCCTAGCTGCCCCCCATGCCTGGAACTACCTCCCTGCTTACATCCGCCTCGTCCCCTCACTTCATACCTTCACATCCCTCCTCAAGACCCACCTCTTCCACTCTGCCCTCCCTGACTCCTCGTTCCCCTCACCTAACTCCTGCTGATACCATCCATTCAGTACAATCTGTTACCTGAGGTCTGTGTACTTATATCCTCACCACATGGACCAGACAGCCATCATTCTCAATGTAGTCAAGCCAAGCACGTGCACCCGAGACCTCGCAGCTTTGTGAATGTTACACTCCTTGTCGCCTCCCTACCCCCCATCTCTCAGATTGTAAGCCCTAGGGCAGGGACCGTGTCTATTCCATTACTTTGTAAAGCACCAGGTACATTGCTTGTGCTATATAAATTATTGATGATAATAATAATGATAATAATTTACCTCTTACAGTTTCTCGCAGAGACAAAGTGCCCTAAGCATCCATTTTCTCCATCTCCAGGTCCAACGGTCTACATATGTAAAATTTCTGATTAGTCAATCTTTTGTACATGGCTGGAAAAATTCAACTTAAGCAGGCTCCACTGTACTTGAGTTTGGGCATGGAGGTGAGGGATGTCCCTCACTCGCCTAAATTAGGGCTGGTATTTATTATGGGGAAATGAAGATGGGCTTGGCAGTCTACAGTTATTATTCAAGATAGTTATGACCAAGGTGAACTGGGAAGAGCTGCAAAAGAATCTAGCATGGTTAGGAGGATAGGCAACAAAATGACAGATGAAATTCAATGCCAACAAGTGCAAAATGATGCACATAGGAAAAAATAACCCTAACCATACATAAACAATGCTGAGATCGAACATAGGTATCACTACACTGGAAAAAAGACCTTGGAGTCATTGTGGATAGATCATTGACGTCATCACCTCAATGTGCGTCAGTGGTCAAAAAGGCTAACCACATGTTAGATATAATTAAGAAAGGAATCAATAACAAAATGGAAAATATCATAATCCCACTATATAAATCTATGACACAATCACACCTGGAATACTTTTTCCAGTTAAGTTCACCCCATTTATAGAAGTTTACAAGATAATGAAAGGTGTGGAACAGGTAAACAGGAAGCTGCTATTTACCCATTCTAAAAATAGAACCAGGCATCAGTCCATGAAGTTAATAGGGAGCCATTTTAAAACAAAGAAAGGGAAGTACTTTTTCACCCAACATACAATAAAGCTGTGGAACTCATTGCCAGGGGAAGTTGTCAAGGCCAGTATCTTAGCAGGCTTCGAAAAGAGACTGGATGAATTTTTGAAAGCCAGGTCTATTAAGTACTATTAATTGGATTTGTCAGGGGTATAAGACCCTAGATTGTCGGAAACTGGTTGTTGTAACCTGCTGCCTACTCCCCTAAGGCAGCTGAGGCTTGCCACTGTTGGCAACAGAATGCTGGGCTAGATGGACCATTGGTCTGGACCAGTAAATGACACTTCTATCATACCTGGGGTCAGCAGACTAGATGATCTGGTAGACCCTCCTGCCCTTGAACTCTATTCAAAGAGTTATAAAGTTCTCTGCTGCACAAATGTTACTCAGGACAATCTCTCCATAGGAACATGGCATTTACAAAATGTCTATATCAAAGCCATTTAAAACTTATTCGCAAGTTGGGGACCAGAGAGGTAGCTATTGGTCTGGAATGGTAGTTACATGCTTTCCACAACAAGAATTGTTGATCTTGATCTTTTAAAAGACACACTTCATCTCAATGAATAACTGCAGGTGAGACATTATTTATTTAGCATATAGGAGCATGATTTATTTATTGTTTTACCAGCAGGTGGTGCAAAATTCATACAAAATTTACTTTTAAGCAAAAGAAGACTGACAACATCATGACACTAAGGTCCTTTTTAAATAGGCTACCGCTGTGGGGGACTGTCCATGGGTGCGCCGCTGTGGGGGTGGCACGGGGGTGCAGGTGCACACGGGTGCACCCCCTCCCCTGCATTCCCACAAATGGCACAACCTGCATTTTTGCCAGTTGCTCCAAGCATGGGTTGCAGGAGTGCACACCCGTGCATCTTCACATTTACACGGGATGCTCCCCCGTGTGGACAATGGGCGTCCATGCATGGGGGCATCTCGTGTAAAAAGGGTCATATTATATAGGGCTCTTGTTAGTTGGTTAAGTAAATCTTCCTGACACAGAAAGGACCCAGTATGGCTAAACACAGCTTGGACCTTGTGAAAGGACAGATGGCTGGCTGATTTCTGCTATCCCCGTCCCTGAATGTTTCCTCATTTCTTCCAAAGTAGTCAAGTGAGATCTTTTATTGGACCAACTACAGTTGGTGGAGATATGCAAACCTTCGGACCTCACTGGGTCTTTCATCAGGCAAGTTTTTATAACTCCAGAGTTGCCTGACGAAGGACCCTGTGAGGTCTGAAAGCTTGCATACCTCCACCAACGGGAGTTGGTCCAATAAATCACTGTACTACTTCGTCTCTATTAGCTGTATTTGGGACCAACATGGCGAACCCTACATTTTCTACACTCATTTCTTCAAACACTTATCTCTTTGCAGGAAATGGGCATTCTACAGTCACTTGTTCTTTCTGCAGTCCTGTATCCAAAACTTTATTTCTCCCTGTTCACATTCACCCTGGTATACAAGGGTGTAGCTGTTGTAGGGACAGGCGATGCAGTGGCACCGAGGCCCAAGAATCTGGTGGGACCCATGCTCCCTGCCATGGCTGCATGCTCTGCTACTGGGAGAGGACATGGGGGGCTCATTCCATCTTCTGTACCAGGGCGCATTCCAACCTAGTATGAAGTTCTTCTTTGAGATTTTCATCTGGGTCGTTAATGCTTTTGGCTCTTATATTTTTTGAAAACTTCCAGCAGAAAGGAAGGCATGTCAGCTATGGAGCAATTCAGCAAGTGTCTCCATATACAGCCTGATTCTGCAGCATTAAAGTCAGCGGGAGTGTTTGGCATTGACTAGAATAGGAGCAAATATCAAGCTCAACGTTGAGGCTGAAACCAGGCTTCTATTCTAAGCCCTATTTTGAGTGCTCTCCTCCTATAGCTTTGACAATAAACCTCCGAATGGCCTGTTTACTCTCAGGGCTTTGGGGTTTTTTTCCCCTTGCCAAGTCTGAAGGAAAAATCAAACTGTTTCTGAGTTAGTTGCAAATAAAAATGTCATCTGGTTTCACATTTTTTTTTTTAAATGGACATTTTTTGTTGCTATAATATTCAAGACCAGCTTAGTTTAAAACCTCAAACTTTACAGCATGTACTTATTACTCTCTGAAAACTAGCACACTGGCGAATGGTAAAGAAAATAGCTCTTAAAACATTTATTAAAGAATTCTTTTCTCTCTCTAATGGGCTTTATGCTAGCAGCTGCAGCAGTGAAAGGTTTAAGAGGCTATATTTCAATTAACCCTTTAGATGTCAATATTGAACTAATTGTGCTTAACTCTTTAAATATCAAGGATAATCTAAATCACACCACTTAAAAAAAAAAAAGAACTAAAATCTCTATCTTTCTTCTCAAGTTCTTGTGGCTTGACATTTTCTTGCCCTGGCCTCTCTCACAGGAGTGCTCGTGCATCCTTCCCAAGCCTGCTCCCACACTGGTTACATTTGCTTCTCTAGAAGTGTTGCTGGGAGGAGATGTTGAGTCACTGCCGCTCACTCCTCTAACGTGCAATTTTTGTGAGACAGAGGTGGGAAAACTGAATGTCTCCTGCAGGCACAATGGGCATGAAGAAGAGAGCGGCATTCACCCCAGAGCACACAAAATTGGTTAATCAATTATCTGTGGAAAACTGCAACATCTATAAAGCCACAGCAGACAATGGAAAAAAATGTTCAGCTGTACCAAGCTCATGCTCCATGCATCTGAAGAAGGGGATGGGTCTATCGGGCCCTGGTCTAGTAAGTTGGGAGCAGGAGGAAGGGTGTTCTGGGACAAACTAGAATGGTAGCCAAGTGGATTAGCCACTCATTACTGAGTCATGAGTGAGTGAGCGAAGGAAAACGCAGAGTCAGGAAAATGCAGGTTCAAGCCAGATCAGAAGCCAACTCAGGGCTTTGGATCTGAAATCATAGAGTCAGATAGCATGGGCAGGGCAAAGGTCCATGAAGGTAGCAGCCAGGTAACTGTCTATTTGCTCAGGACAAGATCCTGTGTCTGACCCAAGTTATATAGGGAGTCAGTGGAGCTTGGGGGCAGTCAGAGCACAAATCCAGTCCCCCAGTCCAGGAGCTGGCTGGCCAGCATTGGATGCATTGTAGTTCTCTTGGGCCACCAACATTTGGCTGAAATGCTGTGGTAAACCTAGGATCACTGAAGGTGCCGGGCTGCAGTTCCTGAGGGGGTGGCTTTTAGCCATCTTTATTATTCCTCAGATGTTAGGATTGCTAGGGTACAAAATGGTCTCCACTGGCCTGTAAGAGGGTCATCATAGATGTGATGACTGCAGCAACCTTGTAGAAACGGATGCAGAACTACAGGTGTTAAAAAATGAGACGACAACCCACATCAGGTGGGTGTCAACCTGCTCCTTTATTAGGTGTTCACCCCCATCAGTCCCGTGGCCACCACTAGACCTGAAACAAGCAATTGCAGTGAATGCAAGCCATTCGCCTTCACTCGCATGATGAGGAAACTTACCGGGTTTTTGCTATTTTTTGCTGTTTTCCATTCAGGATGTTCAATTATTCAGTACTTGTGGTAGTCTTAATCTATCAGTGTGCTTCCATAACATGAAATTTACTGAACTACTAACCTATGGTTTATATACTGACTAAGCACCATAAAATTGACAGAAAGTGATGGAAAGTGCCGTAAGTTGAGGAAAATACTGGAAATTGCCAAAAATATCAGAAATTGAAAGAAACTGATAAAAAATTACAGAAACTGGCAGATGCCAATCTCGACAATAGCGGAAGCATGGAATCAATGAATAGTGAGAAAATACAAACAGTCATACGTTCTTCCAAAAGGTTGGTATTTCCAGACGATACGGAAGACTTGCTCTTGCCTTAGCACTAGCCACCACCCACCAGACATGTGGCCCCCAATTGCAGCAGGACCCTGGGGAATGTGTAAGTGAATGCAGGTGAATGCAGGCTAATGTTAATGTACACCCACATATCTGCATTCCATCAATTAGGTTGCATACAGTCTCCTCACATCCAGGTTTGCCAGCACAATCAAATCGCTAGGGATGGGCGAACGTGGTTCGGCAGTTCGGAGTTTGGCCCAAACTCGGCCTGTTCAGATTACCGAACTCGAACCCGAACCCAAACATACCAAACAAACCGAACACCGAACAGCAAAATGGCTGAACAGTTTGGTCAGTTCGGATCGCGTTCGGATGAGTTCGGGTGGCAAAAAAAGCTTCACTGGAAGGTCAAACATGACAGGGAGGTGTCAGTCACTGAGGAGCAGACTTCCAGGCACCAGGGGTGGAGAGACTTGCAAGAAAAGAAACTAATTATCTGCCTCCCCCCTTCCCAACACCTTCTGAGCTAGTCACTGTTCCTGAACAGCAGGCGTTGAGTAGGATTTTTAGATTGCTTTAAGTTTCATTTCAGTTTTGTAATGAAATGAAACTTAAACCATAAACTGAAACCTTGTGTTATGCACTGTACAGACTCATTGAGTATGTAATGTATGTATTTCACTACAGACTCCTCTTCTGTTTGTGATTCCCCCTCATCCCATATATATGGGATGTATATATATATATATATGGATATGGATATGGATATGGGATGGGGGGAAGATAGATAGATAGATAGATAGATAGATAGATAGATAGATAGATAGATAGATAGATAGATAGTAGAGAGTTGTAGGAGTTAGCTTAGTGATAGAGATAGCGTTAGTGATTTAGTTTTAGTGTTTGTAGGAGTAGGTCTGTGTACTTATTAGATAATCCATTTAGTTCATAGCATTTAGAAAAGTTAATAGCAGTTAGATTTAGTGTAGATAGATATATATAATATTAGATTAAAAAAATAAATTAAAAAACCCCATATAAAAACAAAAAAACAAATAAAAAACAAAAGAAAACGATATAAAACCCAATTTAAAAAAAAAACACATATAAAAAACAAAAACCCATAATAACATTTCCCGAACAGCCAAACGGCCAAACCGAACAGCCAAACGGCCTAACTGAATGGCCTGTTCGGACGACCGAACCGAACAACCGAACCTGAACTCGGCGAACTAGCTGAACTGGCAAACCGAACGGATGAACCGAACGCAGCCGAACCAAACAGCCGAACCGAACGCAGCCGAACCGAACGGCCGAACCCGAACCGCGATCTGTTTGCCCATCCCTACAAATCACAGGTGAAAAAACCTAGAGCACTCCACAGAGTTATCACTTCCGGCCCCTCCCCCCTCTCACTCGCACGCATGCACATGATGGCTGCCTTAACAACCCAACACACCATTTTCACCATTGACATTGGTACCTGGAAAGATATTCGAACAGATTATAAAGCAGTTAGTCTGTAAGTATCTAGAAAACAATTCAGTGATTACCAGAAGCCAGCATGGAGTTGTCAAGAATAAGTCATGCCAGATCTTATCTCCTTTTTTGATCAAGGTACTAGTTTAGCAGATCATGGGAATGCTGTGGATGTAAAATATTTTTATTTCAGCAAGGCATTTGATGAAGTTCCCCATGGTATCATTGTTAACAAACTGGTAAAATGTGGGGTAGATGATAATACCATTAGGGGGGGTTACAGCTGGTTAAAGAACCATACTCAAAGAGTACTCATCAATGGCTCCGCCCTGGGCCTAGTACTGTTCCACATCGTTATTAATGACTTGGATGAGGGAGTAGAGGGAATGCTTATTAAATTTGCAGATGACACAAAACTAGGAGGGATAGCTAACACCTTAGAAGACAGAAATAAAATTCAAAATGATCTTGATAAGTTTGTTAGCTGAGGCTAACAAAATGAGGTTCAACAGAGATAAATGTAAAGTTCTGCATTTAGGTAAGAAAAATCAAATGTACAAATACAGGATGGGGAATACCTGGCCTGGCAGCAGTACATGTGAAAAGGATCTGGGGGTTGTAGTTGATCACAAACTGAACACAAGTCAGCAGTGTGATGCAGCCACAGAAAAAGACAAATGCAATTTAGGCTGCATTAACAGAAGCATAGTTTCCAAGGCACGAGAAGTAATAGTTCCAGTCTGTTCTGCACTGGTTAGAGTAGACCTCATCTAGAGTACTCTGTCCAGTTCTGGGCACCACACTTTAAGAAGGACATCGACAAATTGGAACGGGTTCAGAGGAGGGCAACAAAGATGGTCGGGGGGTCTGGAAACCAAGCCTTATGAGGAAAGGTTGAACAAGCTGGATATGTTTAACCTTGAGAAGAGAAGACTAAGGGGGGCATAATAGCAGTCTTCCACTACCTGAAGGGCTGTCACAGAGAGGATGGCAAAGACTTGTTCATTCTTGCCCCTGAGGGCAAGACTAGAAATAATGGGCTCAAATTACAAGAAAGCAGATTTCTGTTAAACATTAGGAAGAACTTCCTAACAGTAAGAGCTGTTCAACGGTGGAACAAATCACCTAGAGAGGTGGTGGACTCTCCTTCACTGGAGGTTTTCAAAGAGAGGCTGGACGGCCATCTGTCAGGGATGCTGTAGCTGCGGAGTTCCTGCACTGAGCAGGGGGTTGGACTAGATGACCTCTCAGAACCCTTGCAACTCTATGATTCAAACACGCAGTCTCTCAGCTCTTCCCAGTTGACGGTACGCACCTGACACTTGCACTTTCTCAGCCACTACATTCTTCATAACAACTTGTGGAAGTTTCCCATCGCTGGGGCCATGGCTCAGACAGATAGACAAGCAATAAGCCTGCCTGCAGGGGGAACATCTTTCACCACTGACCTGCTTGCTGCTGGTGTGGGGGGGCTTGCCTGCCTCGCCGCCGCCGCCATTGCAGAGGGCAGCCACGTGGGCTGTCCTGTCCCCTCCCCCCCACCCGGAAGTAGCGGGGGCATAAGGCCCCGGGGACAGTGGCTGAGCCGCAGAAGCCTGCCTGCAGGGGGAACATCTTTCACCACTGACCTGCTTGCTGCTGGTGCAGGGGGGCTTGCCTGCCTCGCCGCCGCCACCATTGCCGCCGCCGCCGCTGCTGCCGCTGACATCTGCTGCTGGGGCCGCCGCCACTGCTCTCATCCCCGCTGGTCACCTGCGGGGAGAAAAGAACGAACGGTGAGGTTGGGGGCTAGGGGG
>QEPC01008309.1:3349-23239 GCA_003113815.1 Sphenodon punctatus | reverse complement strand
GCCCTCCTCTGCTGACTGCTGCTACCAACCTCTTTGTAACCAAGCCAAGCATACGCACCTGAGACTTCGCATCCGCTTGAATGTTTGTTTGTCTTCTCCCCTGTCTCTCCCACTGTCCCCTCTCCCTGTATCCCCCCCTTTGTCTTTTAGATTGTAAGCCACCGGCAGGGACCGCGTCTAGTTCTGTGTTCTGTACAGCACCAGGTCACACAACTGGCGCTATATAAATGTTTATAATAATAATAATAACACAATTGGTGTTTGGTGTAAGGTGTCATCAATATGCTGATGACACCCAACTATATCTCTCTTTTTCATCAGACCCAGGTCCAGCAGTCTCAGTGCTTACCCAGTGTTTATCAGTTGTGGGGGACTGGATGAGGGTGAGTTGCTTGAAGTTAAATCCCGACAAGACGGAAGTGATGGTTGTGGGGAAAGATGTGATAACAAATGGAGAATTTAATTTATAATGAGAACTTGGGAGTGGATGGTTTCATGCCAGAAATTCTAAACAATTTTAAGAATGAAGTAGCTTTGTTGCAAACAAATTGATTATTTAAACTGTAATTGATTATTTAAAAAAGGTTACTATGTCTGATGACATAGTAGATTTTTCTAAGGGCATTTTCACACAAGACACTCTCCATTCACTATCCACCCACAATCCACCCACTATACATGTTGCAGGGCTGCAGTGTTGCTCTATGGGTGTCCTGTAACATGTATAGTGCATGGGTAGTGGGTGGAGAGTGTCTTGTGTGAAAATGCCCAAAGGCTCCATGGTTATACCTGAGAATTACTGGGTCACCAATGCTTGGACTAGTCTGAAACATAGGGCCTCAGCCCAAGAGGAATGAGGAGTCCACTGCACCCTCATGCTTCATGAGAAACCTATCCACAAACCAAAGTCTAGAATTAAACCTGCTCCATAGACATGCTACTCCATTATTATCAAATATGGATTTGTATACCTTCCTCTGAATGAGTTGTATATCAGTAAGGAATTAGCTAGATTGCATTTTTATAGACAATATTAAATTCAATTTAAATTAAGTAATCTCTTGACTGTTCAGTGGACTCTAATAAAATGTACTTGTAACCTAAACTTTTTAAAAGGAAGTTTTAACATTTTAATATAAATCATTCTGATATTTTTGGCTTCCAAATACTAAAATCACTCCAGAAAGAAAGCTTCTGTTCCATTAACAATAAAAGTAAAGTAAAGAACAGGAAAAGTATTTTATGTTTCCAGCTAACCATGGTCTTTGTGCCTGTTAGGACCCACATGTTCCTACTGTATTTATATAAAATACAGCAATCTTTTGTTCATATTGCATTGCAGTAAATTGCCAACAAATCTGCAAGCTTTTCCTACATAATTCTTCCAAGGGCACAGTTTCCAACCATTCATTCTTTACCAGTAAAATTAACTGTTTTCATTTTGACCAACGAGAGACAGTATCTTCAGAGGCCAAGGGAGGGAAAGAAAATGCTGAAGTATAGCCTTCCTGAAATCAACATTCCCCCCGCCCACCCCAAAAAAATAAACATCTTTCTGAAGTCAACATTTGTAACCTTGTGATTATAATATCTTAAATTCTAGTTGACACACTCAAAGTAGAAAAATGTCATGTGATAGACTATCATATCATTATATGATGGTTTCTTTGAATACTGTTGTGCATAAATCTCTGCTTCATCAGTTTGACTAAAGGAAGATGCATCACTGGTTTTTGATCAAAATCAGTAATGGAAAACACAAATAATGGAAAGAGGAAATGAATGTTATGGTGGATAACCAGGCTGGTCATGAAACCCAGTTGATTCTCAGAAGAGAGCTGAACCATTTCTAAGGCAATAAGAAATAGGAATTTAAAATTACCAAGTTCATTGGAGCACTGCAGGAACAAACATGCCTAATGTTTGAAAAGCACCCAAAATAACAATTTAGATCTCTTTCTGATATGTAAACAGCAATTAGAGCTCTCCAACCATTTTTTAAAAAATAGTTAAAATAATCATGCTTTGAATTAATGTACCATCTTTCATGTGAGGATCACAAAGCGCTTCATAAAGGTTCGGAAGTGTAATAATAATAACAATAAATAATTAATATAGTGTCTTCCCCCTGCTATAGCACTTGGAGTGCTTCACATAGAACAACTGAACACACCCTTTTAATCCTCACAACAACCCTGTGAGGTAGGTTAGGCTGAGAGAATATTGTGACTGGCCCAAGGTTAACCAGTAAGTTTCTGGCTAAGGCAAGACTTCCTCTGCCACCTGGCCAGGTACTGCGCACTTAGGCACTACACCACAATAGCACACTTATCAAGAATGGCAGCAGTTTCTATATCCTTTCTGCACTGGCAAATTATAAACAGAACCCCACTGTAGCTATTCCATGGCTCAATAGCTACAGAACTTGCTTTGGAATTCACCTGTTTACCTGTGTTCTTAAGCAGCATGCTCACAACCTGAACAAACTGCTCATAACAGAGAATCAAAATATAAAATTGTGTGCTGGTATAAACAGTACTGATCAGTAGGGACAGAAGGCGTAGTTCAGCAACTAGACCTCTGGATCTGGGTTCTGAAGATATTGCTGCTGACTTGCTGTGTGACCTTCTGCACATCACTTCGTAGGAATACAATTTTTAATATGCCAGAACTAAACACTTCTCCAATCCCAGTGATTGCAGGTCCTAAGTACCATGCTCACATTTCAGAAGTTAGGTAAGTCAGGGGAAGATGTGTTAGGTGAGCCAGGTGAAGACCATTGTAGATAATCACAATAGTAAAAATGTTATTATTATTATTATTAACAAACATTTATATAGCACCAGCAGTGTACCTGGCACTTTACAAAGTCATAAAATAGACACGGTCCCTGCCCGTAGGGCTTACAATCTGAGAGACAGGAGCTGGGGGAGAGACTTAGGAAGGGGAACAGAGGGAGAGATAAGGGGTCTAACATTCATGAAGATGCAAGGTCTCAAGTGCACGTACTTGGCTTGGTTACGATGAGAATGACAGCAGGCAGGTCCATGTTGCAAGGATAAGGGTAAACCGATCGTAGGTATAGGAATAGTGGCTCAACAGGATAAAGAGTCAGACAGAGCAGAGCGAAAGAGGTGAGTTTTAAGGAGAGATTTGAAGGTATGAAGGGAGGGGGCAAGGCGGATGTGGACAGGGAGGGAGTTCCAGGCATGGGGGGCAGCAAGTGAGAAGGGACGAAGGCGCTTAGGGGAGCAGGGAAGGCGTGGAAGGGTGAGAGAAGGGACAGAGGAGGAGCGAAGTGCACGGGCTGGAGTATGGAGGGCGATAAGTGCAGAGAGGTAGGGGGGAGCAAGGTTGTGAAGAGCTTTATAGGTGAAGACTAGGAGCTTGTGCAGGATTCGTTCTGTTTATTATCTGAAAATGTTCTGTTTATTATTTGAATTTGAATTATGGGTGTGTGAATTTCCATATCTATCCAACTCCATCTAGGAGGACTGGTTTGTGGCAACAACTGCTAACCTCTCTAACACCCGTATTGCAGAATGCTGGGCAAGCAGTTCTAAGAGTTGTTGAAATGCTGCTCTGCTGAGGGGAGTCCTGGAGCCCTGAACTCGATTATGCACTAGTGTCTGTCTACTTAATCAAAATGCTACACATCTGCTTCTCTCTAGATCCCTAGCCAATTCAATCTGTCTCCCCAAGCCAATAGAATCATATACATTCTTGGGACAGCTTTCACAGAGTTGTTTATTCCATGCTATTCACTATGAAGATGGCCCACAAACAGGGCCTTTGACTGTCCCTCTGTTGAGGGACTCTGTTATTGCTTATTCATTGTGGGAAGTACCCATCCCTCTACTGAGGACTGAGACAATGTAAAAACACAGATATACTTATTTATTTAAATGTATATCCCACCCATTCCCTGGGGCTCAGGTTACAGCAGGGGTGGGGAAACGTTCCCCTCCTTGGGGGCCACTTTGAAAATTAGCACAAATTCTGAGGGCTGAACAACAGTATTTGAGGGTGGGGTACTTAAGGGGTGCACTCTGGAAGGGTCCAGGTCATGGATCTATGCCACAGATACAACCTCTATCTTTGTGGGCATGTCCTCATGTCTGCTTCCTGACCTCAGCTCGGTAAGGGTTTGTGGGTAGGAACTGGACCAGGGACCAGATCCAGAAACTGGAAAGGGGCCAAACAAATACTTGCTATGGGCTGCATTTGGTGTCATAGGTCATAGGCTCTAGGTTACAGAACATGAATAGATTAGATAGATAGATAGATAGATAGATAGATAGATAGATAGATAGATAGATAGATAGATAGATAGATAGATAGATAGATAGATCCATTTAAAATCCCCCATCTCCAGCTTACCCATAATAGCATGTATCAAATTAGATACACACTTCCCCTGCACACTAGAGAATTGCAGGTGGATCACCCAACCCTCTAGGATGGTGCCCACAACTCCAGGCCATTGCCCTGGAGGTGTTGCCCAGGGCAATGGCCGGCTAAAGGCAGAACTACAGTAGGAGTCTGCCAAGCCGATGGACAGCAGGTTTGCTTTGGCCTTGTGCCTGAGGTTTAGCCGACCCACTCCACAGGTGGTTCTCCAGGATGTTTTGGAGCACCGCAAGTGGGGTGCTTCTACATCTGGCAGGGTGCAGTATGCCTTTTAAACAGACAAGTCAGCCTGGGCGTGAAGCAGGCTGGCACAGGCAGAACTGAAGCGGAGGTCCATCTAAAAGCAACCAATATAGCTCCATCAGAGCTGCAACAGACTTCTTGGTTTTTAGCATTTCCACTTAATAAGAAAGAATGGCCATCAGATCCATATTATTAGAGTGTGGGAGTGTTCTGGTGTGTTGCATGCTACATTATAAAGCCCCAACGTTCTAATTGTTCTAAAACTGGCATGATCAAAGTTAGGATTGTATAATTTGTTGTGGAGTATCACTGGGGTAAAGGGGTCAGACTGTGAAACGTTCAGCTGAATCTGTTGAATAAAAGCTGAGCTATCGCAGTTTGAACACTACACTTTGAAGCCTGATTTTTCATTTAGTCAGACCGTCTTGATCTGGGCAGGGTAGAGGGGGTTGAGAGTTCGTGGGGAGGAGGAATTACCCTTTTTGAAAATTAAAGGAGGCCGCCAGGGGGTGCCTTTGGGGTTTTATTTGTACATCTGATTAGTAGTTTTAAAGTTATGGGGTTGTGAAAAAACCCATGTTATAGCCTATGGAGAGAGGACTGCTTTGAAGAGGAGCACTGCTCACTGCCTCTTCTTGTCTTTCCCTCCCCTGAGTGGGGCTTGGGGCAATTGTGCCTGGGGGTTTTGGGGCACCGGGGAGGGAGGGCAGGAGGGGGCAAGGGAGCAAGGGCAGTGGGGCACTTTGGAGGGGGGCAAGGGAGCAAGGGCAGGAGGTGCTTTGGGTGTGGGGGGCAAAGGAGCAAGGGCAGGGAGGCAAGGGAGTGAGGGCAGGGGGTGCTTTGGGTGGGGGGGCAAGGGTGCATGGAACCTAAGTTTTAAGTGAGCACAGTATGTGAGACTGTGCAACGTCTTGACTGCTAGCATGGCAAAATGTTAAGGCAGGAGCCTTAACTTGCAATTTCCATGCTTTTTAGTGCATGATTGAATTTGCTAGAGCCTTAACTTTTCTTGTACACCAGAGGTTTTCTGACTATGGAATAATCATGTAGCTGAGTCTCAGCCTTATTGCAGTAGTTTGGAGTTAGCCTTTATGGAACTTTGCTCCGCATGTCACTGGGGTTCCATAATCCTAACCCCCAGCAAACAGTCTGCTGTTGGCAGAGTTGAAAGCTCTCTGTAGCTTCAGGGGGTAGGAGGAAACACGATTTGCTCCTACATCTTCTGCCAGAGAATGTTTTGAAATGGCATTATAAAAACCAAAGTAAGTTTTGGAAAACATTTCATGATTATGTTATACATTTTATGAAGACCATTTAACAATCCTGTCCCCTTTTAACAACACTGAATGCCTGATTCATGCATCTTACAGGCTCCACTTTTAAAAGTTGTTTTTATTGATAAAAGGCGTGGTAATTATCTATTGTTCAGTTCTTCTGTGGCTGGGATAGTGAAGCCAAAGTTCATCCCTAGAATTCAGTCAGAACACCTTTGGAAGTAATGCGAGAGCACACATTAGAGTAGGGGCTGTGACACTTATTAAAATAGGGTGAACTGTGCATTCCCCAGTCCCATGTCTGCTCAGTTCTGTATACTCTCCAAATCCCGCTGGTAACAGTGGGTGTTATCACACATGACACTCCGTCCCGTGGTCACGCTTACCCCAGTGTGACCACGGGCTGGAGTGTCACGTCTGAACCAGCCCAGCCAGATGTTCACCATGGGCCTGGGCAGATGTTCTTACATTCCATGGTAAGCCCTGCCATGGTCCGGGTTAGGTGACCCCGGATTGTGGTAGAGCGGGCCATCATGTCTGATGTCCTGCTCCACCTAACCCCGGCCTATGGCCGGACCGGTTCTAGGCAGGCATGCCAGCTTGATAGGCCACCATACTGCCCATCAGGGAGGAGGCGGGGCTGGATTGAGGAGTGCAGGGGGCGGGGCTGTACAGACCCACAACCGCACGTCCCCCACCCTCTCCCCACTCCCTCCCCAGCCCTGGCTGCCTGAATGTTTGTTCGGCGGTGGGGCTTACCCCACCCTGGAGTGAGGGCTCTCACCCCAGGGTGGGTTTAGGCATGGCAGGCAAAAAGCCCATTGGGTCTAAACATACCCAGTGTGTTCTCTGCAGAAATTCTGTCACTGGGATTATTGCTAGGAGCTTTTAGACTTACAAAGCACATGGGGTCTTCTTATACTCTCCCCTCATCCCAATCTGTCTCCCATGAACACCCACATAGGGCAGGCCACAAGCCAAGCCAATATGTTTAAAGAGCAAGGCACCATATATTATAAATATGAATAAACTATGAACTCCACAATGAACATTATTCCCTTCTAAAACAACTAACATCTGTAGATAGAGCAATGTCATAACACAGATGGAATTTCTACAGCTCTACAATATGTTCCTTAAAGCAAAACTTCCATGAAAATAAATCATCAATTTCTTTCAACTTCAACAAGATACAGAGCTTGCCAAGCTTCACTATATCTTACAAGTTCAGCAAACAAAACACTTAAAGCAAATTACAAACTGTCCTATATCTAGATAAAAGACCTCTTTTTTTAACTTTTGTGCCATCTCCCACATAAGTCAATACACTCTAAGACTAGAATGGCCAACTCCTGCATAAAGTATTATAATATAATCATCTGAAGAAAGGAAGGAGCCCACACAACTGTAAAACCCAAAAGCTAAAGGGTCAATCAATTTGTATTCTCCTCCTACTTAGGTAGGAGGGTAGAACAGTCTTCTTTCTACTCAGGTCTTTGTGGGTGGTAACTGAGAGAATATTCAGGGAGCTAAAAGGCATGTATGCCACTAGAGATTGGTAATTTGTTGGCTTTTGTTAATTTCAGAGATTATTTGATGTATTAGCAATCAACTGTATATATTTTTCTGGGGTATAATATTGTAGTGTATGGTCAATTGATTGGACAGTGGGGATGTGCGAATGTGGTTCTGAAGTTCGGAATTCGGACCAAACTCGAATAGTTCGGTCGACTGAACTGAACCGAACTTTCGAACTGAACTCGAATTTGACCGAACTGTTCAGTCGAATCTGAACTAGTTTGGAAGGCCAAAAAAACTGGTTTTGAATGTATGAACTCGGTTCAGAAGTTCAGAATTTGACCGAACTCGAATAGTTTGGTCGACTGAACCGAACTTTCGAACTGAACTCGATTTTCAAACCGAACTGAACCGAATTTCCACACATCCCTATTGGACAGCACTAGGAGATAGTGGAATTCTGATGTTAATTGTGTATCTTTACTAGAAATTTATCCTTTGAGTTAGTTGATTGCCAATTAGCAGATAAAACCTGACATTACTTCATCAAAAGTGTAAATCTCAACATTGTCTGTCATAAAGACTAACGTTAAGACATTTCTTCTTTTCCTCCTTAACTGCTCCCTTCACTATGCTCTCAGATGGCTGTGGAGATCTATTGAGTCACTCACTCACTTCTTGAAGCTTTTTGCCTCCCAGCATCTTAGGACTTTTTTACATGGACGGCGCAGCAGCACCGATGGGTGGAGATGGGTGTGGATGGGTGGGTGAGCACACCCAGCGAACACCCGGCGGCACCGAGCAGGGAGACATTTACATGGACAGCACCATGGGGGGCTGTGGAAAGGAAAGGGGAGGGGCCCGCAAACACCCAGCACCCAAACACCCATCCCAGGAAACACCCGGCAAACACCCGTGCAAGTACATGAACGGCTGCGACTGGAAACGGCGGGGAAGCCCTGCCTAGCACAGCGATGGCACAACATGGCTGACTGAGGGCAAACAAAGTCGCACAATGTGGCCCCGCCCCCCAACCACCACGAACCGTGCGGGCAGGGTGGGAGGGAGGTGGGATGACAGCCGCTACAAAGGAGCCGGCTCCACACAGCCCCAGCAGAGATCCCAGACTGCCCGGTGCCAGGCCCCTCTCCCCTACACACACACACAGCAAAGCCGCACACACACAGTAGGCAGCAGAAGCACACAGGGATGGGAACACAACCCGGGGGGCGAAGGCACCCGCACAACACAGGCAGCACCCACACACACCCCACAGAGGCACCCGCACAAGGGGAAAGGTCACAGCAAAGCACAACACAGACACACCAGGAAAGGAACCCACAAGCCTTTATTAATATGTGGAATCAGCAACAGGGGGCAACAATCACAGGGCAGGGATGGGGCAACAGAAGGGGGGGAACAGCACCAGCAGACGCAGGCCCGGGAGAGAACCCCAGTCAATAGGGCCAGCGACCCCGCACCCAGCGCCAGCGCTCGACCTGTGCACGGTCCAGCCAGTCCAGGATGTGCAGGAGGAGCTCCAACTACTCCCCCTGCTCCCGGGTCCACTCCGTGATCATTGCCTGCACTGTATGGGACAGAGGGAGAGGAGACAGCCATCAGAGTTGGCACCGGTCACCCAGGAAGGAACAGAACCCCCCACGGAGGGACACGGGCACAGGGCACAGCAAACAGGCAGCACACTCACGGATTCCATCAAACAACCGCCCTGCTGCCTGCATGTCCCACGCCACCCGCTCCAGCTGCTGCACCATCGCACCCAGGCACAAGATCGCCAGCAGCATGACAACAGTAGCTTCAGGAGAGAAGGGACAGGGCCATGGGGAACACCCACACCAACAGACCCTGGGAGGGCTGGGGGCAGCGACACCACCAGGGGCCCACCCCACATGCTGACAGCTACCCTGCCGAGGAGCACCCCGGCTCCTGCATGAAGGGGGATCAGCCGGGCCACAGGCTGGGTCCACAGCAACCCCTACCCATGCTCAGCCACCCAGCACCCATGGTGCCGCCGCCCATCCATCGCCACTACCACAGAGGGCCCGCACCAACAGGGGGCGACAGTTGAGAGGAGTGGAGTGGAGGGTGAGGGTCACACAAATGCACAGGCGAGGCCAGGGGGTGCCTGGCTGACCACCCACCACCAATACCACCCCTTGAGTGACCCCAGGCAGCAGCACCCAGCAGGAAAGCAGCCAGGGGAACACCCACCTCACAGCTGGTGCCCACCCCACAGGCCTGGAGCCCCCCAGTATACACCAAGCACACCCCACACACACAACCACACAGATGGGGGCAGGAGGGCCACCAAAGGGGAAGGGGCACCCGGACACCACAGAAGCAACAGAGGCAAGGCAGGACAGAACATCACAGAACAGAATTTTATTGGAGCCGGGGGAAAGTGGGCCCCCAAGCACAGAGAGGCAGAACAGCGGGGCGCTGGGGCACCTGCAGCAAGGCACAAGAGACACAACAGGAGGGCACAGGAGTGCCTGCGCAGGGTGGGCAAGGACACCTGGTCAGTCCCAGAGGGAAGGGGCAGCGGTCACACAGAGGGGGCAATGGGGTCCAGGGACTCCAGGTGGCAGCCAGCAGCGAAGCAGACGGCAGCGCACAGTCCGCTCGGAGGCACAGGGCGGGTTGCCTGTGCACCGTCCCAGGCACCAGGGTGTCAGCGAGCAGGTGGCAGTGAGGGGCAGCTCATGGATGGTCTGGTGAGCACTCCTGAGGTGGCAACCCCGGCGCCAAACTCTCCCAGGCGAACAGGCCCCTTCGGAAGCCTCGGGTGCACATATGAGCATCCACCAGGTAGTGTGGAAGGAGCGGATCCGCACCTGTGGCCGCAGCCCATAAAGCTGGAAGGTCCCTCACCAATCAAAGGGCAGCAAGCTCCACAGCGGTGGAGTCCCCGGTCCGGAGCGGGCCACCAACCTCAGAGGACAGCAAGCCCAGGTCCCACGTCAGAGGGTGCATGCGGGATGCCGTGTGCATGCAGGAGGTTGCTGGTGTACAGGGAAGCAACAGGGGGACCCCAGACAGCAAGGTGAGGCCTTACCTGGCTAGCTCCATCAGCAGGCGAACCGCCGTTACCTCCACAGCAGTCCATGGCATCACGACAACGGGCAGGTGCCCCCAAGGAGGCTGGCACAGGGGGGTGAATGCAAGCTCAAGGGAATGTACTGCAACAGGAGCCGGAAGCCATCCCCCACCGACAAGGGGTCGCCCACCAACAGCTGCATGTCGGGGCTCAGTCAGAGGGCCCCCAACAGCATGTCCGCACAGGGAGACCACCCCTCCCTGACATCCCCAGCTGAGGGGGCTGCAGAATGGCCGGCCATGGCAGCAGTGGGGCTCACTCTGGGGAAGCAATAGGCAGGAGATGGAGGGATGCCACAACTGGAACATGTACACACCAAATGGATACCCTCACCCACAGATGACCTTGCATGCCAGAGATAGGCAGGCTCGCTGTGGACAGGGTGCCGCAACCCACGCACAAGACAGCAGGGATGCTGCACAGCTTCCAAGATAAGGCAGGGGGCCACGGCCAGGCACTGCACCAGGGTGTGGAGCCAAACCAGGTACTGCATCCACAGCGGGCACTGCTGCAGCTTGCAAAGGTGGACCCAGGCTGGGGGGATGCCTGTGAGGTTGCGGAAGAAGGGGACCCAGGGGTGCGCGTGGTGCAATCCCCCCCTGGTGGCCATGTGGCCAGCCCGCTCGCAGGGATGCGCAGCCAGACCTGGCACCTGCTTGCCACCCCAGCACACCCCCTGCGCAGCACCAACCGCTTCCCAGCCCTCACTGGCCTACACAGTACATAAGGGACATGCTGCTGCCGGTCGGGCGTGGGGTGGAGGGGCTATAGCACGGGACTATGCAGCACACAGAGAATGGCGATCCCGGGCTGGGTGCACACAGAGCAGCTCCCGTGACACCAGGGGAGAGTGGGCCATGGGCACAGATTGGACAGCGGAGCGCACCATGCTCACAGCACGTGCCAGCGGTGTGTGGCAGGGAGTGGGAAGCAGCAGAACCATGCTGCCGGGGGACGAGGACCCACTGCCCAGGGCCGTGCTGCTGCACTTCCTGGGCACGGGCCTCCTGCTGCTGCACATGCTGCTCTGGCAGATTACCATGCTCCACCTTCAGGGTCACCGGTCCGCCCTCCTGGGGGCACGGCAGCAGAGGGCAGCAAACCTCAGGAGGGCAGTGCTTGTGCGATGGGCAAGGCGGGCATCCATCCAATGCCCCACCATGCTGGACTCCACAGCATCCCTGCACCGGTACCCTGGTCCGGGCCATATCAGCATGCCCAGGGAGGGGCAGTCCCGCGTAGCTCTGAGGGGAACAGGGACGGCGTAGCTCTGAGGCACCCATGTCTGTAGGCCTGGGACCCCCTTCCAAACTGCTGGTCCCTACCCATTACCTGCATCCAGCCCTCTATTCCATGTGTATCCCACTGGGTACAGGGAACGGGTCCTGTGGGTTGCCCGGCAGCAAGCGCCCTCCTCTCGCTGTTTGCTGTGGGTTGAGCTGGCCCTGCACATGCCCGCTGGCCAACACAAGCCGGGTCTCGTGAGCAGGTCCAGTGCACACCTGTTCCTGCCACCTCCCCTGCATGAGGCACTGCTGGTCTAGCCTCCGGCCCTGCCAGCTGGCCAGGGAGTGCACAGAGCCCCCAACCTGCTGGTGCCCCCCTGCACACTGCACAACCCTCCCACCCCCATGTTCCCAGACAGAGGTAGCGACAGCAAGGTATAGGTACAACACCTTTATTGGAGGGGACATGTACAATGGAAGGGGGGCAGGGGTCAACGTCTGGGGTGGTTGCTCCCCTCTTGGCCGCACCACCGGGGCTCGCTGGTTGGCATGCCCTGGCTGCAGCTGACCGCAGGGCTCTCTGGGTTGATGATCCAGCCTCCCTGTCATCCACTGGCCACGCCACACCAGCCTCCGCTGTTGGTCCCTGCTTGGAGGAGCAAAAATGGGTTAAGGGATCACCGTGTGCACTCACCTCTGTCCCTTGTCGGAGCACGGGTACTTGGGTGCCCCATAGGGTTCTTGGGAGCCCCCTACTCCCCACACAAGCATGGCATGTGCTGTGGGGTGCTCCCTGAAGGTACCCCCCCTAGGACAGGTCTCCCATGCTATCACAGCACCTGCCCAGTCATGTACTATGGCACCGTGCAGGTACACATGCCCCTGGCAATGACTGTCGCTCCCCATCCCTTGTTCCACCTGCGCTCAGCATGGGTTCCACAATGTGTTCCCTACCGGGGTCCCACCTTGCGCAGTTCCCCGGATTCCCAATGGGGCCCCCCCTGGTGTTGCACCCTGCAACCCCCGGGGGCCTGGGGTGCTGCGGCCTTACCTGTGGGGGTGGAGCGGCCACCATGGGAGGTTGTTTGACCTGGGATGCATGGTCTTGGGGTGGGGGCGTTGTCACCCAGTGGAGAGGTCGGGGTGGCAGCAGAGGCAGATCCACAGGGGATGCGGGCTGGACGGGTGGACCCGCAAGTGGGTCTGGCCACCCCATGTGGGGGAGGGGGACCCCACGGACCAGGCCTGGATAGGGTTGCTGCTGGGGAACCATGGGTGACCAAGGGGCAGGGGGGCACCAGCACCAGTGGGAAGCCGTCATGGTGTTGGTCATCTGCCAGCCCTCCTTCCGCGGCATGGCATGGCCTGTCGTGCTGGGGGTCACGCTGCAGGGCTTCCATGGCCTCCCCATGAGGTCCATGAGCCATGCAGCCTGACCCTCCAGCCTGTTACAGGCGTGCCACTGCTCGCCTTGGAGGGCGGCAGCCTGGAGCCTGTCCCAGAGATGCTCGGTGCGGGACCGGGCCATCATAGCAGCCAGGATCTCCAGGTCCCTGTCCCCCTCCCCTCTGATGAGCTCCCCGGTGAGTTCGAGCTCACGGGAGTGTACCTCGGCTAACCATTGTGATTCTGCCAGCATCTCCCTGCCGAGGTCCTCCCTTCAACGTCAGTTCCTGACCCGCATCTCCTGGTTCTGCTCCACAGTGCCGGCAGCTGCTCCCCTCGTGCAAGCGGGTGCATGATCTGTGAACGGGAGGTTGGACAGAACATTAGTGCTTCCACCCAGTGTGATCCGCTGCCCGCTACCACATGTCCTGGGGTGCCTGGTGGGGTGGCCCCCACATTGTGGCAGCTCCCCCATGCCCTTGCCTTTGGGACCCCCCTCCTGCCCTGCCCTCTTGTGGGATCGCCCCCTGGCCGCAGATCGCTGCGGGTGGGGCCTGTGTCCATCATGTGTTCCATGCCTCTCCCACCTGCCCCCACCACCCTGCCCCTGTTGGGCCCTGCTGCTTGTGGCTGCTCGCCCCGGATGGCCTCCCCGTGTGCCCTGCCTTGGAGGGTGACCCAGCTGGTGGGGGGGGCACTGTTGGGCCCCCCTCATCCTCTTCCTCCTCCTTCACGACCTCCACCTCATGCACCTCCAGACTGGCTTGAGCTACAATGGGAGGGGGTACCATTACTGTTTGCTGGCCCCTGGGCCTGGCCGCAGCAGCTCTGTCTGGGCCAGTCCCACCCCCAACCCCAACTCCCCTGGCCCCGCTGAGGTGATCATACCTGGATCCTGTTCCTCCATGTCCTGGGGGCCGTCCTGGGTCTCCGCTTGCTCCACAAGCACCCCCTGTCCCTGTGGCCGGACGGCCTGTGGGTCTTGTGTGCGTACGCGGAGCATGGTGGTCCAGCGCTCGGATCCCCGGGGCGTCTCCTCCCCCTGTGGGATGGGGCTGTCCCCTCCTGGTTCGTGGCCACCTCGCCAGGGGCACCCTCCCCCCTTGCTCTGTGGGGTCTGTTGGGGGGCTGCGTAGTGGTCCTGCACCTGCCACTGGTGAAGGTGCTGCTGTGTGTGCAGGAGGCCATGATGTCCCAGTCCATGCAGAGGAACTTGTCCAGCTCCTCCTGGAACTCAGCTGTGCTCATGGCCCCGACAGACGTGAGATTATTGTCCCTGATATGTTTATATCCAGACCTCAAGTCCTTTGCCTGCTGCATGCATTCGGTTACATCCCTATTGTACCCTTGCCGCTGCATCTCCTGGGTGAGGGCTTCATAGACCTTCGTGGTCTTGTAGCTTCGCACCATGTCATGCTGGACCCTTTCAGACCCCCACACGTGTATGACGTCCCTGACCTCCTACCTGGACCAGGGCTCCCCCTTTTGGGACCTGCGTGTGGGGGGCCAACCAGCTTGGTGGCATGGGGCCTGCCCTGTGGATGTGGATGCCGTGGTGGTGGTCATGTCCTGTTGGGGGTAGTGCAATAGGGGTTACTACAGCTCCTGCTGGCCCCCTCCACCCACCCATGGGGCCTTCCCCCTCTCTCCCCCCTGGGGTTCCCTTTTCCTCACCTGACTGTCTGGGAGGCCCTCCTCAGTTGTCGGCGCGGTGGTGTGGTGCTCAATTGTCTGGGAGCTGTCCTGCAGGGAACAGGGGAATGGGTTATGCTTCTGCCCCCTGCCCTGTGTTCCTGGGCCCACTAGTCGGGCCCGGGGCATGGCCCTCCCCTCCTGTGGGGGGGCCTACCCTTCCGCTCACCTTGCTCTCACTGCTGCTTCTTGGGCCGTGCCCTTGGGAGGTGCTGGGGGGTCATCAACCGGGGGAGGGGGGCATCAGTGTGGCCCCTCTGCCCTGTGCTGGGACACATGTGCCGTGTTACTTCCTGGCACATTTCCCCACCCGTTCCCCCCTGCTGCCCCCGGCGGTCCTTTGCCCCCCCTTGTGCCTTCCACCTGGGGCACTCCCCTCCTGCACTGCCTTGCCAGGGCATCTTTCCCCCCCCCAGTGCCCCGGGGTCCCCGTGCTCACCCGGCCCCTTCCCCCGTGCGGGGCGGTGTTGGCTTCTGTTGCCTTCTCATAGGCCTTCCTGGTCGCCATTGTGGGAGCCCGCGCATGTGTGCCATGGTTCCTCCCTCCTTTGTGGGCTCTCGGCTGGATGTCCGGCATCCCCTCACCCTGTGGGTGTGTCTGCATGGTGGCACATGCGTGCCCAGTGGCGCCGGCATGGTGGGGCTCCGCCGGTCCATTTAGCGTGGATGTGAGTGTTTTGGCTTTCACATGGACGCTTGGGTGTTGAACACCCATCTCCACCCACGGAGGGCTCCGGCTCCCTCGTGGCTGCTCCGTGGGTGTTGGCGGGTGTTGGCGGGTGGGTTGGGCATGCGCCCCCACCTACCCATGGACATTTACACGGATGCTCTCCCACCCATCCGATGGGTGTTTCCGGGTGTTTGTGGGCGGGTGGCATCTGTGTAAAAGTGGCCAATGTGTTCCTAATTTCTTTCCTGCATTTTCCCTGCTGCTATTTATGCTTCTCTCTGTTGACTTCACAACGGTCAGCTTTCCATTTTGTAAAATCTGAAGTAAATCTATACTTCTGAGCCTTGATTTTCAGAAACGTATGACATTTTTCAAGAATAAAGTATTTAATTCCTGCATGGCCAGTGCCACAAGATAAGCCTCTGCTGAATTGCTATCACCACTGCTCAGAATTATTTGGGGGTATGCTATTCCACGTGAAAACATTTAGCCACAGAACAAGATGCCAGGGTGAGAGCAATTTCAAAATAATACCCCTGAAGTGCAGATTTACATACAAAAGACCCTTCAAAATATACACTAATTATAATTTTCTTAAACTTTGAAAATAGCATAACTTAGCCAGTGTGTTAGTTAACGTGTAATTAGTGACTTTAGTTAATGTGGTTCCCATTAATAGCCATATCAGCTGTATAACTGTAAACTCCTTCACTGCTTTAACTAGACTACAAGTATCCTTTGAAAATGAAAAAGTACCTTCAAAAACAATTTAAGAAACTGGAAGAACTTTTTGGACAGTAGTTGTTATAAATTAATATATCCCAAATAAAATAATTTCCTAAGAGTTTGGATTCCTTCACTAAAAGGAAGGAGTTTGGATTCCTTCACTAAAAGGAGTGTGAATATTGGGGAGCTTTGAGCAATGGTCAGTATTAACAAACCACATTTTCCTATGGCAAGTTACAGGGGCATAGCTAGGTTGGAGTGGGCCCAGGGACAAGAAATGGATTTGGGGCCCCCCAGGTCACTCCAAGGCTGCAGACAGAAAGAAGCCTTGGGAACAGAGGAGGGGGGGCAGTGCAAGCTGTCCGAGGAAATGCCCATGCCCCCTCCCGGGCGGTGTGTGAGCATGTGTGTGGCTCCAAGAGCAAGGGCTTCCTATCAGATTTCATTAAGGAGCAAATCTCTGTGCCCNCCCCCTCCCGGGCGGTGTGTGAGCATGTGTGTGGCTCCAAGAGCAAGGGCTTCCTATCAGATTTCATTAAGGAGCAAATCTCTGTGCCCAGCTAATGACCAGAGCGGCAGCCAGGGCTGCAGGATGCCATGTAGCCCGGGCACGGAGGTGACCCCCTCCACCCTGGCCCCTTCCCCCCACGGGCACTGTCTGGGAGCATAGCAGAGCTCAATCACTCATGCTGCCGGGGCTCGATTCTGCCTGCTGCAGTTGGTACAGGAGCAGGGATGCATTAGGGGGGCATTGCCTTGACCGGGGGTTCAATCCTACCCCCTTTGGAGGGGAGACCCTTCAGTTGGGCTGACAGCTATGCCTCCTCCCTGCCAGTGGGGCATGAGTTCATGAGTTTCCAGGGGAAAGCCACCTCCTTCCCTCCAAGAAAGCTTTCCACTCCCTGCGCCATACCCTAAAGGGCACACAGAGGTGGGAGTGACCTCCATTCAAGGCTAGTGTCCTCCTAGGTGCCCCCCCCATTTCTACTGACTCTTGTCTTGCTCCTAGCTGTGCCCCGCCCCCCATATCCCATCTGGGAGTCTGGTGCTCCTGGGGGGGTGTCGGTCTTCCCTTGGTAACGAGGGGGGCAGCGCCCCACCCCCGCGAGCTGCCAGCACCACTCATTAGAGGATGCTCATAGCAGTCCCGGCTGCACGTGTTGCTACTAGCGAGCCAGCCCTCCTGCCCGGCCGGTGCTCTGCCCTTTCCTGGCAGAAGGGGATAAGGATAATAATTATTATTAATAAATAAATAAATAATAATAATAATAATAATAATAATAGACCAGAGCTGGGGAGGGGGAGCAGACTTGCTGCTACTGCAGGTGTCACCGCCGATCACTTCCTGGCAGTCAGTGCCCCTAGCAGCCACCGTGCCTGTGCCCCTGCTCTCTCTCTCTCTCTCTCCACCCCCGACTCCAGATTCACACGCTGCTGCCCTCCTCTTCCTTCTGCCCTAACCCATCTCAGAGCCTGGGCGGGTCCCTCTCTCGGCCCTGCCCCACCTTGCACACAGGCAGGCACGTTCTTCCTTCCCTGCTCCCCATCCCCACCCGGCCAGCAGAGCAAGCTGCACGACTGGGCGCCACGTGGTGCTGCTGCCTACCCCCTTCCCCCATCCCTGCTTCATCGACCACTGGCTCAGAGAGAAGGGGGGGCCCTGTCCCTCCCGCCCCGCGCCACCCGGTCCTCTAGCCAAGCCACTGTTGTTAGGGTGGATGCGACGGGGATGGCAGGCAGACTCCCTGCTGCTTTCTCCCCCCACCCCCGCATATGTACCACCAGCTGCAGCAATGATCGTGCGTTCAGCCCCACTGTCTCAGTTGGAGCAGAGGGGCCAGATTGTGCTAACTGTTGGGGTGGAGAGGGAAGGGGAAGTTTGTTCTTGCTGCCACCACTGGCTGGAGCTTCACCCCCGACCCCATCGCGTCTCAGCAGGAGCTCATCTCCCAGCTTGCCAGGCGCCCTAACATTCAAGCCACATGGCAGAGATCCGGAAGTAACTCTGGGTCTCTGCCATGTGGAGGGCTTGCATGCTTGACCCACCCCCCATAGCCATACATGGCTATGGGGGGTGGGTCAAGCATGATGTCAGCTCACAACTGACCAATGGGGGGGCCTAGCAAGCATGTTGCACTGGCGTGGGCCGGAGGGAGAGGGGGGCCCATTTGTCAGCCAACAGGGGTGAGAGGGGGCAGGCAAAATGTTAAAAAAAACAAAAACAAAAAAAAACAACTCAGGGACAGGCGGCCGGGGCCAGGTGGCTTAGCTACCATAGGGATGGGCCCCCCAGCCACAGTGGGCCCCAGGACAAATGTCCCGCCTGTCCCTATGGTAGCTACGTCCCTGGCAAGTTAAACCACTTCAGCTGGTATTGTCAGAAGACTCTTTGGCTCCCCTTCACACAGAAAAAAGGTTCTGCAGCCCTGCTGCCTCTAGCATCTCAGTCATGGGAATTTTAAAACATCTTCCCACAAGGTATCAAAGATCATCATCATTAACCATATTACAAGTTAACCTGATGTATTTTCTAATTTAAAGGGAGGTAAATATCATTTATATTCTAATTCTGAGCTTCCACTGAAGGCGAATTCCTTAGTGGATGAACAGAATACCACATACAAAAGACAGAGGTCAAGATAAATAGACAGGATGATAGGCAAGTATGAATTAATTATATCCAGATTTTTTTCTTCTTCACTTCAGAAAAAGAAATAAATGTATTACTAAATGATCTGGATGAGGAGGTAAAAGTACTGGGGCAACCATATCAAACCAATGACAACCTTGGGTAAGAACACATCTTGGGGAAAGGCAACAACAACAAAATGGGGTGGAAACGGACATCTTATGTACTGCAATTACATAGTTATTCATTAACCACCAAAGTCATTCTAGAGTCCTCTTAACTTCAATTTGTTAATTCAGAAATCCAGTGATCAAGATGGCATTTTATACTTTTGGTATTTAGAAAGATTTCCATGTTTTTGGTGGGAAAATACAAAAAGTGAAACCCAATTCAAATTTATACTTTTAATGCTATTTTTAGAATGATACTGGCTTACAAATATGAAAGCATCTTAAGCTGTTCTAGTCAGCTCCGCAGTATCATTGTAGTATGCCAAAGACTACACACTTTCACTTACTGTATCCAGACAATGCTGAAGTGATTATTGTTCTGAGACTTGATGGCGGGACACCCATCATAGTTGGGGTGCTCCTGAATCTCGTGCTGTGTCTAGTAGGGGTGGGAAACCAGTAGAATCCGGTATCCGATAATGCCGGTATTGGGTGTACCGGCATTATCGGATTCGGCCCGGTAATCCGGGTCCGTTACCGGATTCCGGGGTGCCGGATTTTTTTGCATTGCAGCCATTTAAAAATGGCTGCAATGTAAAAAAGTTTAAATCCCCAGCCAAATAGTTTTTTAAAAGAAAAACCCTCCCCGAGTCCAGGCTGCGCGGGTGGAAGGGGGGACACCCCCCACCCACCCTGCCCAGCCTGGCTTTTTGTTTTAAAAAAAGAACAGACCCGGACCCGAAGGCGGAGGCGAGCCCACCCCCCCCAGCACCAGCGGCCGCGGCGTCCCCGCAGCCGCCGGTAAGTATGACTCGATCCCTGGGGGGG
>QEPC01008297.1:355602-368506 GCA_003113815.1 Sphenodon punctatus | reverse complement strand
CATCTATTTCTATGTTCTGTACAGCACCAGACACATGACTGGTGCTATATAAATGTTTATAATAATAAAATAATAATAATAATAATAATAATAATAATAATAAAGATGTGCCAGGCAGCAGAAGGGTCTCAACTTGCAGACAGCACCCCAGAAGGGGCAGGCCTTGTGTCTGTGTGGGTGTGCCAGAAATAAAGAGAGACAGGCTCCTTGGCAGCTGGCAGCAGGTGGCGGGAGCTGGTAGTCAGAGGGGCTTTTTTTCCCAGCAGCTTCATCGGGTATCCGTGGGTGGGTGCGGAGAAGTAGACTGTTGGGAGGAGGCAAGCTGGCATGCATGCACTGGGCTTCTGGATGCAGTGGAATGGAATGCATCCCCCAGTGACTGGAATGATGGTCCCAGAATCTCATTGATGGTTCCTGGGATGGGAGGGCATGACTGATTCAGGTACAATGGAATGACAGCCTATGTGAGTTTAATGATAATTATGTCCCTAGAATTTGTGCATGGTTGGGCACACTTCATTTAATCAAGTGATAGGTGGTAGCAGCAGATGCAGGAACGCACATAGGCAGGCAGGCACATATAATACATTGTGTTATATTGATATATTCCATCTCATTCTGGTAAGTTTTATGCTGGATGTGGGCAATGGGCATCGATTGGGTGCATGAGCATAGATGGGAGTTCTTCCTGGTTCTGACAGGTGGCAGCTTGAGCTGGATACACCTACCTCTACCCCTCCACCCCCCCTATCTCTCTCATTCTGGCGGGAAGCCTCTCTCTCTGTCTCTGGCCATATAGCACATGTGAGTGGCAGCATGGGTGTAGTGGCATAGCTACTGTGGTGCGGGGGGGCTCAGTTATACCCGTGCCCATGCCCGTGGGGGCCCACAGCCAGCTGGAGCATCATGGCCCCGCTGCAAGGGGGCCCACCCACCGCCGCCGGCCACCCTTGCAGTTGCTGCCTGCCGCTTCCCCCCCTCTGCAGCTTGCCTCGTCTTCTCTCCCTCCCATGCGGGGTTAGGAAGCAGTGCTGTAGCTTGCCTCCTCTCCCTCCCTGGCGGGAATAGGATGCAGCGCTGCAGCTCACCTTTTCTCCCTCCCCGGAGGGGCTAGGATGCAGTGCTGCAGCTTGCCTCCTCTCCCTCCCTGGCGGGAATAGGATGCAGCGCTGCAGCTCACCTTTTCTCCCTCCCCGGAGGGGCTAGGATGCAGTGCTGCAGCTTGCCTCCTCTCCCTCCCTGGTGGGGCTAGGACATGGCAGTGTGGGCAATTTAAAAAAAAACAAAAACTGCCCACAGACTCTCCATGGCGGCATTGCTCCAGGGACTCGTGCTGCCTCCTTGTGCACCTGCAAACCCAGTCCCAGTGTGGACTCTTCAGGCCCCATTCCTGCACAGGTCACAGCATGCCCCAGCACCTGTGACAGCCTAGAGAGGGAGATGGAGGCGAGCAGCCCCAGGAGCAGCCAGAGGGCCCAGGTCAGGCAACACAACATGGGGGGGTTGGAGGCCCGGGGAGGTAGGGAGGACTGGACCCTGGGGTGGGGATGGGCGCAGGGGGAGGCCAGGGGAGGGCACCAACCACACTCCCAACCAGTGCCCCCCATCCATGGCACGGGATGGGGGCGGGCGGCTAGGGTGGCTAAACATCCCCTAACATGCACCCTAACAGGGCGACCCGCTGAGTCCCAGCAAGGCGGCCCCATGTCCCCGGCCCAGTGGATGAGGGAGCACTGAGCATGGGTACGGTGCTGCAGGGAGGAGCAGGTGGAGGACATAGTCCACTCCACCACTGAACAGCGTGAGCGGATGATTGCAGCCATCAACTGAATGGAGATGGCCCCAAAAGGGCCGTGCAGCACACGAGACCAGGGACTGGAGACTTCAGGCAGATGTGCAACTTGAACGGAGGCTGGAGTGCCAGGAGCACAGCAGGCAGATGGAGGCGTTTGGGCGGCTGGAACAGGCCATAGACCGGATGGTAAAGGAGCACTCATCCAAGATGGACTGGTCACATGACATTGGAACCTTGCTGCTCCTACATGTGAGTACCATGATTGCTTATATGATGGCAGCCACCCCACCAGGCAACCTGCCTGTCCCAGTCCCGATGCCGGTCCCCTCGGCACCCCCACTGCCCCCGCGGCCGGCCCAGCTGCCAGCACAGTTGCTGGGCCCGTGCTTCAGCCTACCAGTCCCTATGGGCCTCTGGAGGGATCAGTCATCCAGGGGCCCCCCACCATCCCCAGGGCCGCCCACCCTCCCACCACCACCCGACCCTCAGGACACCGAGGTCTCCCAGCACACTGTCGTGGACACAGACAGCAAGGGGAGGGGAGCTCCCAGAGCTCCAGGTGCCCATTGGGTGACTGAGAGGGAGGCCCCAGAGATGTGGGGGAAGGGGGGAACGGGGAGGGCGACCTGAGGGGGGGACTGGGAGATGGGGTGTTGGGGAGGTGGTGGGAGCACATGTAGAAGGGTAATACAGTAAATGCATGGGCACCAAAGTCTCCGGGGCCGGGGGCGCAAAGGTGCATAGGGTTGCGGCCAGGTGCTGCTCGGGGCCCTGGGGTGGTGGGGAGGGATTGTTCGGCCTCAGCCCAATCAGTCTCACACACATTGTGCAGCACACAGCAGGGTCCAATCACAAGGGAAGAGTTCTCCACCGTGTAGTCCAGCCGGCCCACAACGCTCCTCCAGTGCTGCTTGAGGGCCCCGAAGGCTCTGTCGACCACGGTCCTGCTTGCGCACAGGCAGATATTGTAGAGCGCCTCCGCAGGGGTCCTGGTGACCGGGTATGCCTTCATCAGTCATCATAGACCGGGTCCCCCAGGATGTAAGGGGGCATCATCACCCCCTCGATCTGGGTCATCCCCATGTCTGCAAAGTCCCCGAGGTACATCCGGGCATAGAAGGGAGAGATGGTCATGATCTGAGCATTGTGACTGCGACCAGAGTGGCCCGTGTAAATGTCTATGAACTGAACACGGTGGTCCACAACCGCCTGCAGCTGCAGGGAGTGGTACCCATGTCTGTTGACATTCCAAGGCCTCTTCAGCAGATGGGCGGAAGATCTCTATGTGGATGCTGTCCATGGCACCCATGCAGCTGGGGAATCCCCCAGCCATGAATCCGGCCATCACGGCCTCCTGGTTCACCAGCTGGATCGCTCAGTCCAGGAGCATGCCCTCTACCACCTCGCAGATGTTCCACAGGATCCCGGTGACTTGGCTCACCCCAACGCCGAAGTGCTGTGAGACGGAGCGGCAGGAGTTGGGTGTTGCAAGGGCCCAGACCCTGATGGCCACCCATTGGGCAATGGAAATGGGGGTCCGCATGGGGGTGTCCTGTCTCTCCAGCCAGGGCGTTAACAACTCAGAGAGTCACAGGAGGACACGCCTGTCCATCCAAAAGTGAGGTCTCTAGGTGGCCTCATCCCATTGGGCCAGTGCCCTGGCCCACCACTTCTGTGAGCGCTCCATGACCCATACCCACCGGTAAATGGGCATAGCGAGCAGGGCTGCATGTCCCATGGTCTCCCTCCACCTCTGGAGCTAGCCGGCCACCTCACGGAGCACAGAAGTCCGCCCCCGGGCATAGAGGAAGGCCTGTCGGGCCGCCCCAGACACTCGCTGGGCCCTGAGATGGGCCAGGGAGCACCTGTGCCCGTGGTGGGCTCTCCAGGCTCTGGCAGCGCTCCTGGCCATGCACACCCGCATCCGGGTGGCCAGGTGCACCTCAGCGGTCTGGATATGCAGGAGGTCAGTGTGCGAGCGGTACCACTCAGCGCAAATGGCTAGGTGCATCCCACAGGCTCCCACCCATCACAGCTCTATGGTGGCCTGTGCCCCGGGTGGGTTGGAGCCGCACCTGTTAAAGGATGGGGCCTGTGTATCCCTTCCCCCCGGTTGTACCCTGCCAACAGGGCTCAGGGCCCCGGATCACCCTGGGTGCCCCCCAGGCCAGCAGGCCCGGCTCCTGCAGGGCGAGCAGTGTGGGAAGGCCATGGGTGGCTCAATGTGTGCACCTGCCTTCCCTGCAGGGGGCCTGACAAATGGTCCTGCCTTCGCCCAGATGTCTGTGGGCAGCAGCTGCATTCCTGCCGTCATCACCTCCCACCTCTTGGTGTCAGCTGCCTGTTGTCCTCGCCACCATGCTTAGTGTGTAGGCTGTCCTGTCTATGTGCTCTGTTCCAGCAGCTGGGCTGGGTCCGCACCCCATGCCTTGCTCTGTAGCCGTACGATGTTTTGGCCTGTGCCCTTATCGCTTGACCTTGAAGCTCCCCTGCTTCCCCTCCCATCCCTCCAAGGATTGTGGGGCCCTCCGTTCCTTGTACTTAGTATCCGCCGCTTGCTGGACCATGGCTGGCTGCTCTTCCCCAGGGCTCCTGGGCCGCAGTGCCCCCGGGGTCCCCCATAGCTGGACCTTCCGCGAGACCATGACCCTGTGTGACCTGTGGCATTCCCCAGCTGTGCAATTGTTCCTGAGCTGCCCGGACAGCCTCACAGGTGCCTATGAGAGTATGAGCTCTGGGCTGCAGTACTATGGCTATGTGGTGAGCACCTGCAACTGCCCGCTGCATGCGGAGATGCTAGGGCTGTGTCCCTTTCCCGATGGGCACATCCCAGAGATCAGGTGCTCGGATGTGGGGTGGTTGGCGTTGGAGACTGTATCCGCCCTCTCTGTGTGCAGCCTGGCTGCCTACGTGGTCTGTCTGGCAGAGGGGGGCCCTGCCTTGGTTGCGTCCTTCTTTGGCTGTGTTCACGGGGCCTGNTGGAGGGATCAGTCATCCAGGGGGCCCCCACCATCCCCAGGGCCGCCCACCCTCCCACCACCACCCGACCCTCAGGACACCGAGGTCTCCCAGCACACTGTCGTGGACACAGACAGCAAGGGGAGGGGAGCTCCCAGAGCTCCAGGTGCCCATTGGGTGACTGAGAGGGAGGCCCCAGAGATGTGGGGGAAGGGGGGAACGGGGAGGGCGACCTGAGGGGGGGACTGGGAGATGGGGTGTTGGGGAGGTGGTGGGAGCACATGTAGAAGGGTAATACAGTAAATGCATGGGCACCAAAGTCTCCGGGGCCGGGGGCGCAAAGGTGCATAGGGTTGCGGCCAGGTGCTGCTCGGGGCCCTGGGGTGGTGGGGAGGGATTGTTCGGCCTCAGCCCAATCAGTCTCACACACATTGTGCAGCACACAGCAGGGTCCAATCACAAGGGAAGAGTTCTCCACCGTGTAGTCCAGCCGGCCCACAACGCTCCTCCAGTGCTGCTTGAGGGCCCCGAAGGCTCTGTCGACCACGGTCCTGCTTGCGCACAGGCAGATATTGTAGAGCGCCTCCGCAGGGGTCCTGGTGACCGGGTATGCCTTCATCAGTCATCATAGACCGGGTCCCCCAGGATGTAAGGGGGCATCATCACCCCCTCGATCTGGGTCATCCCCATGTCTGCAAAGTCCCCGAGGTACATCCGGGCATAGAAGGGAGAGATGGTCATGATCTGAGCATTGTGACTGCGACCAGAGTGGCCCGTGTAAATGTCTATGAACTGAACACGGTGGTCCACAACCGCCTGCAGCTGCAGGGAGTGGTACCCATGTCTGTTGACATTCCGAGGCCTCTTCAGCAGATGGGCGGAAGATCTCTATGTGGATGCTGTCCATGGCACCCATGCAGCTGGGGAATCCCCCAGCCATGAATCCGGCCATCACGGCCTCCTGGTTCACCAGCTGGATCGCTCAGTCCAGGAGCATGCCCTCTACCACCTCGCAGATGTTCCACAGGATCCCGGTGACTTGGCTCACCCCAACGCCGAAGTGCTGTGAGACGGAGCGGCAGGAGTTGGGTGTTGCAAGGGCCCAGACCCTGATGGCCACCCATTGGGCAATGGAAATGGGGGTCCGCATGGGGGTGTCCTGTCTCTCCAGCCAGGGCGTTAACAACTCAGAGAGTCACAGGAGGACACGCCTGTCCATCCAAAAGTGAAGTCTCTAGGTGGCCTCATCCCATTGGGCCAGTGCCCTGGCCCACCACTTCTGTGAGCGCTCCATGACCCATACCCACCGGTAAATGGGCATAGCGAGCAGGGCTGCATGTCCCATGGTCTCCCTCCACCTCTGGAGCTAGCCGGCCACCTCACGGAGCACAGAAGTCCGCCCCCGGGCATAGAGGAAGGCCTGTCGGGCCGCCCCAGACACTCGCTGGGCCCTGAGATGGGCCAGGGAGCACCTGTGCCCGTGGTGGGCTCTCCAGGCTCTGGCAGCGCTCCTGGCCATGCACACCCGCATCCGGGTGGCCAGGTGCACCTCAGCGGTCTGGATATGCAGGAGGTCAGTGTGCGAGCGGTACCACTCAGCGCAAATGGCTAGGTGCATCCCACAGGCTCCCACCCATCACAGCTCTATGGTGGCCTGTGCCCCGGGTGGGTTGGAGCCGCACCTGTTAAAGGATGGGGCCTGTGTATCCCTTCCCCCCGGTTGTACCCTGCCAACAGGGCTCAGGGCCCCGGATCACCCTGGGTGCCCCCCAGGCCAGCAGGCCCGGCTCCTGCAGGGCGAGCAGTGTGGGAAGGCCATGGGTGGCTCAATGTGTGCACCTGCCTTCCCTGCAGGGGGCCTGACAAATGGTCCTGCCTTCGCCCAGATGTCTGTGGGCAGCAGCTGCATTCCTGCCGTCATCACCTCCCACCTCTTGGTGTCAGCTGCCTGTTGTCCTCGCCACCATGCTTAGTGTGTAGGCTGTCCTGTCTATGTGCTCTGTTCCAGCAGCTGGGCTGGGTCCGCACCCCATGCCTTGCTCTGTAGCCGTACGATGTTTTGGCCTGTGCCCTTATCGCTTGACCTTGAAGCTCCCCTGCTTCCCCTCCCATCCCTCCAAGGATTGTGGGGCCCTCCGTTCCTTGTACTTAGTATCCGCCGCTTGCTGGACCATGGCTGGCTGCTCTTCCCCAGGGCTCCTGGGCCGCAGTGCCCCCGGGGTCCCCCATAGCTGGACCTTCCGCGAGACCATGACCCTGTGTGACCTGTGGCATTCCCCAGCTGTGCAATTGTTCCTGAGCTGCCCGGACAGCCTCACAGGTGCCTATGAGAGTATGAGCTCTGGGCTGCAGTACTATGGCTATGTGGTGAGCACCTGCAACTGCCCGCTGCATGCGGAGATGCTAGGGCTGTGTCCCTTTCCCGATGGGCACATCCCAGAGATCAGGTGCTCGGATGTGGGGTGGTTGGCGTTGGAGACTGTATCCGCCCTCTCTGTGTGCAGCCTGGCTGCCTACGTGGTCTGTCTGGCAGAGGGGGGCCCTGCCTTGGTTGCGTCCTTCTTTGGCTGTGTTCACGGGGCCTGAGGTTACCAGCGGTCCTGGGGGCAATCTATTATCACCTGTTGGAGCTGGGTCACCTTCTGTGGCCCCCAGCTGCTGACTATGGCTTGTCAGAGACCTCTGAAGTGGAGGTGTCAGTGCTGGTTGGTGTGTGATCCTGATCTGATGTGCAGGTGGGATTCGCCGCACAGGATCCCTTCGAGGCATACTACCTCATTGCCCACCACATGTCTGCACTGGGGTACCATTGGGGCATGCTTCAGTGGCCCCACTTCGTACACCTGGTGGGTCACCTGGCCCCAGGCCTCTTCGTGGCCCCCTGCATCTGACTGTGAGGCCCACCTTTCCTTCCAGGCCCTGGATGCTGGCCCCGCTGTGACCTCCCATCTCTGCCCCATTTCTGCAGGTTGCTGCCCGCTCCCTCCATGATGTCCCTGGCTTGCTGCTGTGCTGGCTGATTCCTGGGGTCCCACTGCCCCTGCCTGTGGCTCTGTGCCCCCTACACGGGGGGCCCCTTTTTGCCTCTGCAACTGGTGTTCCCCTCAGTGGCTGCCATCTCCTGTGACTGTCTCCTGAATGCTGAGCCTTCTCCCAGCACCCTGGGTGCTGATGTCCTTCCTGGTCTGGCCTCGATCCCTCCTGTGCCCGTGCTCCCCATGGCCCCCTTTGGTGATTCTGTGACCGTGGGGTTCTGGGGCCCCTGGAATGCACCTCCCAGTGTCCATCCAGGGGTTGGAGGGGGCTGTCTCATGGATGGGCTGCTCTGCTATTCAGCCCCAGCTCCCCTCCTTCCCATACATCGCACCTTACCTGGTGCATGGGTTCCCTGACAGCCTCCTGGACCATTCCCAGGCCGCTCCCTGGTCCGTGTGACCTCCCCCTGTGCCTGTGCTCTGCTCCTGGGGGTCCCCCTGTTCCCAGACTGGCTGTGTAGCTGTGGGGGTGCCCGTGCAGGCTGTGCTGTTGTGGGGGTTCTGGGTGCCATTCCCCATGTCCTGCCCTGGCCCCAGGGCAAGTTCCCCCACTCTTTCCTGTTCCTGCCCCCCCTTTCCTCCCGCCTTTGCCCATTGTGCCATGCGTGTTGTCCATTCCGCTGTGTTCCCCGTTCCCTTCCTTTTTTGTGCGGGTGTGTGTGCGCCTGGGCATGTGTTTGTGCTGTGTGTTCCACTGTGACCTCGTTTTCCCTGTGTCTATTGTGTGTGCTGCCTTGGCAGCTCTTCTCCCTCTTCCCCCTCCCTTCACGTTTCCCTTGTGTGGGTGTTCCCTGTAGGCACTTTTGGCTTCCTTTGCCCTCAGACGGCCATGTCTTCCTCCCGCTTCTCCCTGTTGCCTTCTAGGTGCTTTGACCACGGCCCGGGATCGTCGTAACATCTGTTGCACTGCCCCGGACCATGGTCTGCTGGTCCAATTCCCTGCCGTGGTCCTGCTCCCGTCACATCTGTTTGGGTCCTCTCTTGCCCATGGGGGGTGGTTAGCCGGCTCATCACCCCTGGGAATCCACTGTGGTGAAATGGGCGCCTGTAACGTCTGAAATCACCCTGAGTCTCCATCTTTGGCAACTTTCCCTCTCCTGCCCCAGAAGATTAATAGGGAATGGGATTAAATTGCAGCAACTGCAAGCTAGATTCCTAAATATTGAATCTCGTTCTCATTGTATGTTTTACTAAATCAAGTGGGACAAGCATCTATAAGCCATACTGTAGGTATAAGCAGGGATGGGAAACCTCATGGGCAATCATGGCCAAATGGACAATCAGGGAGCAAGTCCATCCATCCCCAGTCTATGAGGCTGGCATAAACCCAGAGGTGATGACCCTAGGGTTTGAATGTTGATCTTCTTATACATTTTGCTGGGCTGCATTGGTGATGCCCTATGCAGCCCTGCAACATGAATTAAAAATGTTTAAGTGTGGTTAAACTGTGGTTAGTGTCATGTCATAAAAAACCCAAATAGTACAGAAACAGAAGATACAGGCAGGGACTGGGATGGAGGTTGGGTGACTGTGTTTCAATTTGCAAATCAATGCCGCGGGCGCAGCCCTGCCCTGGCCAAGCCTTTGAAATGAAAACAGGAAATAGCATTGGATGGAATCCAATGGAATCCAATGCGATTCAGTTACAGGAAACCCCCTCCCCCACTTACTAGTGTCCAAGTGTGGCTGGCTCTGAGCTGGCTATGGATCATGTCTACTTTCTGTTATTAAGAATGCCCCCCCAATCCCTCTGCCCCACTGCCAATGCCTGCCTTAATGTAAAGACAGTGTGTGGTCATGGAGTCACTGCAGCTTAACTTATGTAAAAGTTTATTTTGTTTTATTAATTTTTATACATTTTGATACTGTCTAAATTGTCCCCTCCCCTGCCCTCCACCCGAGCGACAACATTGGGTGTTTCCAGACGTTACGGGCGGGCGGTTCACCACAGTGGATTCCCGGTGGGGGTGAACAGAACAACCACCCCCTGGGGTGAATAAAAGCCCCGAACAGACGTGATGGAACTGGGACCACAGCTGGGAATTGGGCAGCCAGATCCCGGCCCGGGGCAGAGCAACAGACGTGACGCCGATTCCCAGCTGTGGTCAAAATACCCAGAATCCACCAGGCAGGGGCGGGACACAGACATGGCCACCTGAGGGCAAATGAAGTCAAAAGGCACAAAAGGGAACGCCCACACAAGGGAAATGGGACAGGAGGGGGGAGAGGGAGAAGAGTCGGACAGGTACCACACACAGCAGGCACACAGGCAGTGGAGGCACAACAGAACACACAGCACGAGCACACGCATGGGCACACACACACACACACACACACAAGGGGAAGGAAGGGCAGGGGGACACAGGCAGCCAGACAACACACAAGGCACAACAGGAGCAAAGCGGGGGGCAGGACACGGAAGAGGGGGGGGGAAACCGCAAAGGGCTGGGCAGGCCACAGGCAACAGCACTCACAACCCCCACAGCAGCACAGTGCGCACAGCCGCCCCCCACAGCAACACAGGCAGTCTCGGAAAGGGGGGGGCAGGATCTCATGACCAAGGCACAGTGGGGGCCTGCAATGCACAGCTAGCCAGGCGGGAACGATCCAGGAGGCACACGGAGACCCCACACCCACAGAGTGACCGATGGAGGGCAGGCAGGACAGCCGGTGCAGCGCTGCAAGTCCAAGGACGCACACCCCCCCAGAGGAAGCACCGAGGGCCAGTCTGGGGTTCCCGGAACCCCCAGGTCACACAAGCACCCAAGGGGGGGCGGTCAGGAGGTGGCAGCACCGGCAGGTGGGGCCAGGTAGCTGGACACAGGCAGGTAAGTGAGGCCATGCAGAGCGCCGCACCCAGGCACCAGGGAGGGCAACGATGGAGGGGAACCCCAGGTGTGCAGGCACACCTGGGGGGTGGGACACGGAGGGGGCCTGGGGCCACAGGCAGGGGCAGCAGCCCCACGGGAAGCAGGCTTCACTACAGCACGGCAGAGACATCTGGGAGGGAGCAGCCAGTGGGAACCGCCCCCCCGGACAGGGGCGGGAGCCCACATGGGGGCACGTCACCGGGGGGCCGGGAGGAACATCGGGAGGAACAGGCAGCTGCTGGGGGCCACTGTGGGCCCAGGGGCTGGGCGCCTCACCCAGTGAACCAGGTGGTGCCAATGGATCAAGCCCCAGTGATACCCCAGCAAGGACATGTGGTGGGCAATCAGGTAGTAGGCCTCGAAGGGTTCATGCATGGAGAGACCCAGCTGGACATCCGAATGGAACCACATGCCCAACAGGGCCAACAGCTCTGCCCCGGAAGGCTCCGACACACAGCAGGCAGCAGAAGGGGGCCAAGGAAGATGTCCCAGCTCTGGCAGCTGGTGGTACACCACCGCACGGGTGCACTGGAACCTACACGCCCCGTGAACACAGGCAAAGTAGGACACGGCCAAGGCAGGGCCCCCCTCAGCAAGGCACACCATGTAGGCACCCAGGCCGCACACACACAGCACAGACACGGTCTCTGCCCCGGACCAGGGCACATGAGAGCACCTCATGTCCGGGATGCATCCATCAGGGAAGCGAACCAGCCCCAGGGTGTCCACATGCATCCGGCAGTCACGATCACTCGCCTCATAGCCGAGGTAGTGCAGTCCGGAGCTCAAGATCACAAAGGCACCTGCACGGCTGCCCGGGCTGCCCAGGAGCAGCTGCATGGCTGGGGTTTGCCACAGGTCACACAGAGACATGGTCTCGCAGAAGGTCCAGACATGGGGGGCCCCATGGGGGCCAAGAAGCAGGAGCCCGGTGGATGGACAACCGGCCATGGTCCAGCTAGACAGGAAGAATAACAACACGGATAGGGGGGCACACATACCCTCCAGGGTCAGGAGGGTCTCCGAGGGGTCCCAAGGACATGAAAAGCAGCCATGGACTGCAACATTGTAGCACAACAGAGTGAGGTGTGGGGTGCAGACCCGGCACAGCTGGCGAACACAATAGCACTCACATAACAGCTAATGGGGACGCCAAGGCCACGGTGTTGCAAACAGACATGGGGATGGGGGATTGATCGGTGAAGGCATGTAGCTGCACAAGGAGTGCCCATGCAGGCGCGAGGACCCATGAGCAGCCAGCACGTGTACCCATGGGCATGCCCACAGACCCATGCACCTCATTGGGGGGCCCGGCCGCCTGGGGGGCCATCTCCCAGCACGGAAGCCCAGCGGAGGGCCATAATAAACATCCCACAAACCCCAGGACCTCCACCACCATGGAGCGGGACAGGGCAGCCGTCTACTGGATGCACCTCGCGCTCGCAGCCGAGTGGTACCGCGACCACACTGAGCAGCTGCACCTCCTTGCAGCGTAGGTGCACCTGGCCGCCCGGCTGCAGGTTTCCCTGGCCTGGAGAGCTGCAAGGGCCCACAGGGCACACCAGGGCCACAGGAGAGCCCTTTCCCAGCTCAGGGCACAGAGGCTATCCGGGGCAGACTGGCAGGCCATGAGCCGGGCCCGGAACCGGCCCACGGTGCTCCGCGAGGTGGCCAAGCACCTCCTGTGGGTGAGGGAGACCATGCTCAGGTCTGTGCAGCTCTCTATGCCCATTGAGAGGTGCCTATGGGTCGCAGACTGCCCACAAGGTTGGTGGGCGAGGGTGCTGGCCAAGTGGGATGAGGCAGCCTGGAAGGCCAACCTCAGGATGGACAAGCTCGCCCTGCGGTGGCTAGCGGAGCTCCTGATGCCCTGGCTAGAGCGTGAGCACACCTCCATGAGGAACCCCATCCCCATGGTCCAACGGGTGGCCATAGGGGTCTGGGCCCTGGCAACGCCCGACTCCTGCTGGTCCGTGTACCAGTACTTCGGGGTAGGCCTCAGCACCATCGCCTGTATCCTCCAGGATGTGTGCGAGACTGTGGAGGGCATGCTCCTGGACAGGGCGATCCAGCTGGTGGACCAGGAGGCCGTGATGGCGGGATTCGCGGCTGGAGGCTTCCCCAACTGCATGGGAGCCGTGGACAGCACTCACGTTGAGATCCTCCACCCCTCTGCAGGGGAGGCAGCAGAGTATGTGAACCAGCATGGGTACCACTCCCTGCAGCTGCAGGCGGCTGTGGATCAC
>QEPC01008297.1:301055-320937 GCA_003113815.1 Sphenodon punctatus | reverse complement strand
CTCCTGCGGCTCAGCCGCTGTCCCTGGGGCTATAAGCTTCTTCCGGGTGGGGGGGGAGGGGACAGGTCAGCCCACGTGGCTGCCCTCTGCGTTCCCCCCCTCTCCCCCACAACTCACTGTTCTTGATGTTTTCCCCACAGGTCCCAACAGCAGAGCAGCAGCAGCGGAGATGCCAGAGGAGCGCAGGGAACACACCCCGCCAGCGGCAGAGCTCCAAGAGCCCCCCACATCAGCAAGGTGAGCAGGTGAGTTCTAGATCCCCAGCATACTCCTGCGGCTCAGCCGCTGTCCCTGGGGCTATAAGCTTCTTCCGGGTGGAGGGGGGAGGGGACAGGTCAGCCCACGTGGCCGCCCTCTGCGTTCCCCCCCTCTCCCCCACAACTCACTGTTCTTGATGTTTTCCCCGCAGGTCCCAACAGCAGAGCAGCAGCAGCGGCAATGCCAGAGGAGCGCAGGGCACACACACACCCGCCGGCGGCAGAGCTCCGAGAGCCCCCCGCAGCAGCAAGGCGAGCAGGTGAGTTCTTGATCCCCAGCAGGCTCCTGTGTTGCTGTGTTGTACTCTGACTCCCTCACCTCGCGTGTCCCGGGGTCCCGTCCCTCGTCTGTGTGCTGTTGAATGCCCTCCTCTGTGTGTTTTGCTAGTTTCATCCATGCTAGGCTAGCCTAGCTTTCTGCATCCCATGCCTAGAATCGCTACTTCTCAATTCATTGCAACAATGTTTCGGCCAGCGCCCGGTGGGCTTATCTGTCCTTGAAGCTCCCCCATTGCCTCCCGTCCCTCTAGGGCTTCGAGCCACACATTCGTTGCAGTAGTTAGTAACATCCACGTTCTGCTGTTGGAGACGATGGCTGGATGCAGCTCCTCCCCTTCCCCAGGGATTTCTGGCATATTAGCAATAGCAACCCATATCTGGAGCTTCCGAGAGACAATGACCCTGTGTGATCTTTGGAATTCCCCAGCCGTACAATTGCTTGCCAACTGCCCGGACAGCCTCACAGGTGCCTATGCGAGTCTAAGTTCAGGGCTACACTACTTTGGTTCTGAGTTGACCGCACTCGACTGTCAGCTGCATGCGGAGACACTGGGCCTCGGTCCCTTTCCCGATGGTCGCATCCCAGAGATTATGTGCTTGCATGTGGTTTGGTCAGCGGCAGAGACCCTTTCTGCTCTGTATGTGTGCAGCATCTCCTCCTTTACAGCCTGTCTTGCTGAGGGGGGACCTTCCCTGGCCGTCTCCTTCTTTTATTATTATTATTATTATTAACAAACATTTATATAGCACCAGCAGTGTACCTGGCACTTTACAAAGTAATAAAATAGACAGGGTCCCTGCCCCTAGGGCTTACAATCTGAGAGACATGAGCTGGGGGAGAGACTTAGGAAGGGGAACAGAGGGAGAGACAAGGGGTCTAACATTCATGAAGATGCGAGGTCTCAAGTGCACGTACTTGGCTTGGTTGCTCTGTCCACGGGGCCCGTGGGTACCGGCGTTCACGTGGTGCTGCCTATCACCGCCTGTTGGAGCTGGGTCACTTTCCGTGGCCCCCAGGTAATGACTATGTCTTGCCGGAGCCCACCGTGGCGGAGCTGACGGTGCTGGCTGGTGTGTGCTCTCGATCCGATGTGCAGCTTGGCCTTGATATGGCCGATCCGTTCGAGGCTTACTACCTGGTTGCACACTACATGTCTGAACTGGGATACCCTCGGGGGATGCTGCAGTGGCCCCACTACGTTCACCTGGCTGGACACCCGGCCCCTGGCCCCTTCTTGGCCCCCTGCAGCTGGCTGTGCCTTTAATTTTGAGGCAGTGGGTCACTGCTCGTCCCGGATCCTCCATGATATTCGCTCCATTGCTTCCTCCAGTGCTTCCCTACTACAGCCCGTTCCATCATGCTGTGCCCTTTGATTTGTACCGGCAGGGTGCCCCACCAACCACCCGCCGATGCCGTTTGTGACTCTATGACCTTGGGTTATGTTCCTTTATTAGGTTAAAAAGTTGATTTGATTTCAAACTTAATTTAAACTGTTTTATCCAGGGAGGTTCTTTAATTTTTTTTTATCATACAATAAATAATAATTTCTTTTTAGTTGTTTCAGTCTATTTTTTTCAAAGTCTTGACACAACCCTTCCCACCAAGACAAGAGAGAATTTTTAACAAACAAATTGTAAAACAAGGGTATTTGAATCAGCGGACACACTGAAGTACTGCCCTCCCACCCCCATCTCATGTTTTCTCTCACTTCGAGAGCACATAGCCGCCCGGCTACTTTAGCCCAGTTTTACAACTTTAAAAGCCCTCCATTCCAGTCTTCAGTGTGCTCTGCAAACAGGACCGGCAGTACACCCAGGCCTCTGCATTCTGCATCCCTCTACATTCTGCATCCAGGGACTATACATTGGTGCCATGTATTTGTGTTGTTTGAATAAATATTTGCTAGTTGTTAAACAGGCTTGGCAGCTCAGAGAGGGGGGGGTCGTGAGTGGTATTTTGGGTTGGCTTAGCTACAGTGACTCAGGGGCACTGGGCTGGCCTGGCTACCTAAGTGTACCAGGCATCTAGGTAGACAAGGGGAGTTGAGATTGAGTCATTGGTCCACTCACTGAAGTAGCTACTAGGTTAACAGCTAACAGGTTTTTCTACTTGAGAAGCCCACCTGTCCTGTTGCCTACTTTTTGCTTTGTTTTCAACTTGAAAAGCCATCCCCCCCAGTAGCCAATGAAGGTTGGCTGGCTGGCCACACTGGCTACTAGCTAAACTAACTACACGGTGGGTTGGGTCAGGGAAATCAGATACTGTTTGGAGTCACTCACACAGCCCAGTGACATCAAATTATTTTTTTACTTAAAAAAAAACAAACCAATTGGGAAATAAGTGGTTGTGGCAATGGTGGGTGGGTATGGTAGGATGGACTGTCAAATTTTCGAGGTACAAATAGTTTGATATAGTTTTCAATAAAAAATAATTTGATTAGGACTCCTTGTATTAGGGAAGAGATTGAGACACACATATGAGGGGAGAGAATTTAATAAAATGAAGGAATAAAAAATGATAGATACAAAAAAAAGGGCACATGTATTTACTCAAATAAAAAGATAATTTATGGGAGGTGACTCTAAACTGGAGGTGAAAATCTCTGGAGGTGACCCAGAGAAAATAATTGCAAACTCATTGCATTTTGAAATTCATTTGGGAGCTTGGACCGATGTGGGTGGTGGGTGTGCTGGGTGGGTGTGGTGGGTACTTGTGATTTCAGTATCACATTGTGAGCTTTGGTCACTTGACTGGTGTGAATTTAGTGACCAACCAACAGCAAAAGGACAGGAGCAAAAGTGATGATTGCAAAGGAACATATGTGCAAAACAAATTTTAATAGAACAATTTAAAACAAAATTTAAAAAAACAACTTTTTTACAATTATAAAAATATATACATTATTTAAAACTTTTTAACAATTATACAAATATATACATTATCAGTTTCTATTTACAGTTTTTATATTGCTTAACGCTTGCACCGCACCTCTTCCAGTACTTCCGCCAGCATGTTTTCTATTTTTGCTAGCTGTTCTTCTGTAAAAATGAAATTCAGTTAGTTTATGCATTCTTTAACTGCAGCAAAAGGTATTTTTTTTATGTGATCACTAATACCAGGGTAATAGTAATTAACATATTTTTTTTGATAAATACTTACCCATTTTCTGCTTCCTATACACTAACTTTTGGATGGCTTCCGCTGTGTTCCACACAGTGACCCAAATGGCTGCTGCCACATATACCAATATTTCACCTGAAATGGCATTAAAAATTTAAAAAGATCAATGCACTAATAAAGGCAAAAGCCCTACTAATGTAAAGCATGCAATAATGTGAGATATCCCACAATAAAATTGTTGATTTAACTTACCAATTCTTGTTAGTCCATCTATGACTGTGACAAACCCTGCAAAAGCCATAGTTCTGCTTTCCTCTCACAAGTTATAATTGAATTGATATGGATTTGACATGTAAACACGCCGCACATGGGCAACGTCAAATACAGCCTGCCTCCCTGTGTTAAATGCCTGTGGCTGTCAACTGTCAGTCAAAGGGAAGGACTGTTGTTATTGGTTTGCGTCAGTTGCTAAGTAAACGACCTGAGGTGGGGTGGGGCCGTCTGTCCAGGTAGAGAGAGACGAGAGAGATTCAATAGGGAGGCGGAGCACAACTTTGGAGTTGTGTGTGGAAATGGCGAGGAGACTTGAAAGTTTTTAGTTTGACAACTTCAACTAAAGTTCCAAGCTAACAACGTAAAGCCGTGGGGGGGGGTCATCACCCCCCTCTCCCGACATACACTCCTACCCCTGTCTGTTTACGATCACCAGAAAACAGTGTGTTTGGTAGCAATCAAATTAAAATAGAAATTGAACGTGCAACATAAAACATTTGTTTATAAAACTAGGACGTGCAACATAAAACATTTGTTTATAAAACTAAGATGGGCCACTGCAGGTTAGAACTTCCAGACCCAAAAATTCAGGATTGCAGTAGTGTACTTAAACCTCTTGGCTGCAAAAGCTGTGAAAGTCTGCTCGGGTCCCAGCCTACAATTACTGCAGCACACTGGGCTGGATGACTTTTCAAGTTCAAAAACTGGTTGGCTGTTTAACATGAGGAAAGGTTGGCTACAGTGACTAGCTAACTACTGGGCGGCTCGCTATCTAATAATGACTCTCAAAGTCATAGATGTTTGGTTTTGATGACATACAATGCTTCAGGGGCTACTCCTATGGGGAAGCCTTTGTACACTGAGGGAGGGGACATTTGGCTAGCATGATCTATGCCGCGCCTAGCCCTAGTTGACTAACATTAAACTTGATAACATGAGGGGGAACAGCAGAGGTTGCTGTTCTTTATTTTCACATGTACAACTCTCCGGTACATACTTCCAATTCACACTATATTACAGCAGAGCACAGTGCAGACTGGAATGGATAGCTTTGCAAGTTGTAAAACTGGTTAACTTAAAGTTTATAAAAGTAAAATGGGCCACTGCAGATTAGAACTGCCAGACCCAAAAATTCAGGATTGCAGCAGGGAACATAACCACTACACTACAGAAGCACTGTCCAAAGCCAAAAGCCAAAAGGGGATTATGAGCTAGAGTTTGAAGTTTGAAGCGCGTTTGCTAGCAACACTGGCCACACTGGCGCTGCAACACTAGCAATCCAAGAGAGGATTGTTGGATTGCTAGCCACATTTTGGCTACCTGCTAAACTAGGGGGAAGGTGGAAATTCAAATTAAAGTAAAACACTCTTGACTGGGGGGGAGGGGGTTTTGTGTAGCGGCATGCTGTGTGTGAGTCACTCATTCATCTCACTATACATACTTCCATAGCTGGCAGTTTTCCCCATGACAGACACACACACACCCAGCCAGGGATGTGGGGAAGTTGTAGAGGTGCAAATGGGGTCAGTGTTATTGGCAGTTTAATAGTCTGTACTCTGTGTACCACCTCAGAGGCAGCTGCATCTCAGCCCTAGGTATACTAGGATCCCTGTATACACTCACCACAGCTGAATCCCTGTGTGCCCTGAATCCCTGCGTGACTTCACCACAGCTGAATCTCAGCATCAGGCAAGGGATTCCATTACAAACAGTTACATCCCAGCCCAGAGGCAGCTGCCTCTCCTTGCTGAGCAAGGGATAGTTTCTGTACAAATAAATAGCTGGCTCCCTGTACCCTAGAGGCAGACTTCCATCCCTCCTAATAACTGGATGGCACTGGCTGGCTGGCACTGGCACTGGCCTGAAGGGGGGGAGGGGAGGTTTGACTAGCAATGGCATTGGCTACTACCCTGGGCCTGGGGAAGCCTTTTAAGTCTGGGGGAGGGGACGTTTGGCTAGCATGACCTATGCGGGGGAGTGTACTATCTTTTTCCCTGTAACATTGGCTTCACAAAAAATTGATNCTTGCACCGCACCTCTTCCAGTACTTCCGCCAGCATGTTTTCTATTTTTGCTAGCTGTTCTTCTGTAAAAATGAAATTCAGTTAGTTTATGCATTCTTTAACTGCAGCAAAAGGTATTTTTTTTATGTGATCACTAATACCAGGGTAATAGTAATTAACATATTTTTTTTGATAAATACTTACCCATTTTCTGCTTCCTATACACTAACTTTTGGATGGCTTCCGCTGTGTTCCACACAGTGACCCAAATGGCTGCTGCCACATATACCAATATTTCACCTGAAATGGCATTAAAAATTTAAAAAGATCAATGCACTAATAAAGGCAAAAGCCCTACTAATGTAAAGCATGCAATAATGTGAGATATCCCACAATAAAATTGTTGATTTAACTTACCAATTCTTGTTAGTCCATCTATGACTGTGACAAACCCTGCAAAAGCCATAGTTCTGCTTTCCTCTCACAAGTTATAATTGAATTGATATGGATTTGACATGTAAACACGCCGCACATGGGCAACGTCAAATACAGCCTGCCTCCCTGTGTTAAATGCCTGTGGCTGTCAACTGTCAGTCAAAGGGAAGGACTGTTGTTATTGGTTTGCGTCAGTTGCTAAGTAAACGACCTGAGGTGGGGTGGGGCCGTCTGTCCAGGTAGAGAGAGACGAGAGAGATTCAATAGGGAGGCGGAGCACAACTTTGGAGTTGTGTGTGGAAATGGCGAGGAGACTTGAAAGTTTTTAGTTTGACAACTTCAACTAAAGTTCCAAGCTAACAACGTAAAGCCGTGGGGGGGGGTCATCACCCCCCTCTCCCGACATACACTCCTACCCCTGTCTGTTTACGATCACCAGAAAACAGTGTGTTTGGTAGCAATCAAATTAAAATAGAAATTGAACGTGCAACATAAAACATTTGTTTATAAAACTAGGACGTGCAACATAAAACATTTGTTTATAAAACTAAGATGGGCCACTGCAGGTTAGAACTTCCAGACCCAAAAATTCAGGATTGCAGTAGTGTACTTAAACCTCTTGGCTGCAAAAGCTGTGAAAGTCTGCTCGGGTCCCAGCCTACACTTACTGCAGCACACTGGGCTGGATGACTTTTCAAGTTCAAAAACTGGTTGGCTGTTTAACATGAGGAAAGGTTGGCTACAGTGACTAGCTAACTACTGGGCGGCTCGCTATCTAATAATGACTCTCAAAGTCATAGATGTTTGGTTTTGATGACATACAATGCTTCAGGGGCTACTCCTATGGGGAAGCCTTTGTACACTGAGGGAGGGGACATTTGGCTAGCATGATCTATGCCGCGCCTAGCCCTAGTTGACTAACATTAAACTTGATAACATGAGGGGGAACAGCAGAGGTTGCTGTTCTTTATTTTCACATGTACAACTCTCCGGTACATACTTCCAATTCACACTATATTACAGCAGAGCACAGTGCAGACTGGAATGGATAGCTTTGCAAGTTGTAAAACTGGTTAACTTAAAGTTTATAAAAGTAAAATGGGCCACTGCAGATTAGAACTGCCAGACCCAAAAATTCAGGATTGCAGCAGGGAACATAACCACTACACTACAGAAGCACTGTCCAAAGCCAAAAGCCAAAAGGGGATTATGAGCTAGAGTTTGAAGTTTGAAGCGCGTTTGCTAGCAACACTGGCCACACTGGCGCTGCAACACTAGCAATCCAAGAGAGGATTGTTGGATTGCTAGCCACATTTTGGCTACCTGCTAAACTAGGGGGAAGGTGGAAATTCAAATTAAAGTAAAACACTCTTGACTGGGGGGGAGGGGGTTTTGTGTAGCGGCATGCTGTGTGTGAGTCACTCATTCATCTCACTATACATACTTCCATAGCTGGCAGTTTTCCCCATGACAGACACACACACACCCAGCCAGGGATGTGGGGAAGTTGTAGAGGTGCAAATGGGGTCAGTGTTATTGGCAGTTTAATAGTCTGTACTCTGTGTACCACCTCAGAGGCAGCTGCATCTCAGCCCTAGGTATACTAGGATCCCTGTATACACTCACCACAGCTGAATCCCTGTGTGCCCTGAATCCCTGCGTGACTTCACCACAGCTGAATCTCAGCATCAGGCAAGGGATTCCATTACAAACAGTTACATCCCAGCCCAGAGGCAGCTGCCTCTCCTTGCTGAGCAAGGGATAGTTTCTGTACAAATAAATAGCTGGCTCCCTGTACCCTAGAGGCAGACTTCCATCCCTCCTAATAACTGGATGGCACTGGCTGGCTGGCACTGGCACTGGCCTGAAGGGGGGGAGGGGAGGTTTGACTAGCAATGGCATTGGCTACTACCCTGGGCCTGGGGAAGCCTTTTAAGTCTGGGGGAGGGGACGTTTGGCTAGCATGACCTATGCGGGGGAGTGTACTATCTTTTTCCCTGTAACATTGGCTTCACAAAAAATTGATTTCCAGTGCCACAGCTACCAACCTATATTACATTAATTTTGATATTGAATAAAAATATTCAAAATATAAACTGGATGGCTGTTTAACATGAGGAAAGGTTTCCTACAGTGGCTAGCTAACTACTGGGTGGCTCGCTATCTAATAGAGGAACATTTTTCTAAGTATTTGTGGTGGGTGGGTGCAGGGCAATCGTGGAGTTCGCTTGCACTTCACAAGCTGCATTGACTTGAGCAAAAAAGCTTAACCATTAAGCTTCATTGACTTTAAAAAAAAAGGTTAACCCATCTTCCAGGACTGGTGACTGCCGCTACAGGCGAGGCATAGCTTCTGTTGGTCAGCCTAAGTTTGACAACTTAGGCTTGCCAAAAAAAGGTATCAAACTTCTTTGTCGGACATATAAGTCATCTTAGAAGAGCAGTATCACTTCTCAATCCTTAGTCACTTTGGTGGGCTCAGAAAGGACTTGTCTTTATTTTGGATACCAGCTAAACTAGGGGGAAGGGAAGGGGGATGTTTGGCTAGCAGTAGTTCAAATTCTAGTAAAACACTCTTGCCTGGGGGGGAGGGGACGGTTGTCTAGTGGCATGCTGTATGAGTCATTAACTCAGCTCATACTTGTCCTGAAGGTGAGGGAGGGGATGTTTGGCTAACACATTACAGAATACAGAGAAACTGGGTAGCCAGCCACCTATGCTCTCTCAAAGTCATAGATGTGTGCTTTTGATAACATACAATGCTTCAGGGGCTACTCCTATGGGGAAGCCTTTGCAGCCTGGGGGAGGGGATGTTTGGCTAGCATGATGTACATCATGGCTAGCCCTAGTTGATTAACATTAAACTTGAGGGGAGCAGAGGCTGCTGTTATTTATTTCCACATGTACAACTCTTCTGTACATACTTCCAATCCACACTATATTACAGCAGAGCACAGTGCAGACTGGAATGGATGGCTTGTCAAGTTGTAAAACTGGGCTTCATGTGCTTACATTACACTCCTTCACTTCGGAGGGGGTGGGTGTGTGGGGTTTTTAGGCTAACACAAAACACAAGGGGATTATAGTTGCCACAAGGGGCAGTTTCTTTTAGTGCGTCCACAGTTATTAGACAGGCAGCCAGTTCACTTGGGTGGTTGGCAAGTTTAACAGTAGCTGAACTACTAGGAAGAAAGAGTTTCCTTCCACCTACTGTTTGAGTTTGTAGGGGCGGGGTACTGGGAGACCCAACAAAGGATTGTTGTATTGAAACTGTGCTGGCGCTGTCAACACTGGCCACACTGGCCCTGGCAACACTAGCAATCCAAGAGAGGATTGTTGAATTGCTAGCCACATTTTGGATACCAGCTAAACTAGGGGGAAGGGGGAAATTCAAATTAAAGTAAAACACTCTTGCCTGGGGGGGAGGTTTTTTTTGTCTAGTGGCATGCTGGCACATGTACCACTCTCCTGTACATACTTCCACACTATACATACTTCCACTCCTGTACATACTTCCACACTATACATACTTCCATAGTTGGTAGTTTCCCCATGACTGCCCTCACCTACCCCCACCTACCCCAGAGGCAGACCTTTACTTTACCCAGAGGCAGACCTTTACCCCAGACCTTTACCTTTACCTTTACCTTTAACTTTTCCCCTTTACCTTTACTTTACCCCAAAGGTAGACCTTTACCCCTTTACACTCTTGATAGTTTGATACCTAGAAAATGGGTTAATAAATAAGATTAATAATTCACTCCTTAGTAGTGAGCAATTTTTGCAGCTGGGTGCAAAGGGGGAAAGGTGGATGCAGGTGATGGAGGGCTGCATAAGGGGGAAAGATGGATCCAGGTGATGGAGGAGTGCATAAGGGGCAAAGGTGGATGCAGGTGATGGAGGGGTGTTAATGTTTTTGTAATTTTTAAAAAAGATAAAGAAATAAGAATAATAATTTTGCATACCTCTAATATGCATTATTCAACCTACCTTGTGAATTAGCCGTACCCATTTTGTCTTTTCAATGGGGGAGTGTGTGTGTGTGTGTGTGTATGCCTACTTACTTTATAAGCCAGATTATTAGAAGCAGAAAAAGGGTGGATTCTGTACATCCACCACAAAGCTGAGACACTGAGCCACACGATAAGGACTGATTTAAAGCTGTAATGCATAAGGGGCTGATGGACTTGGACCTAGGAGACCAGGGATAATTGAAATAGGAAATCACTGAGTGGCCTTGGAGAAGTAAAAACTTCTCAGTGTCAGTTCCCCATATGTTAAATGAGAATACATGTGTATCTGTCTTTCCCTGTGTGTTACTGGACCGGTCCCTCATCCTTGTGCATCTTTGAATATTTTTTTTAAGTTCACTGGGCAGGGAGTGGGACCTGTCTAAATCAATCACTCTGTCTTCGTTAACTGTCCTTTGTTAATGACAAAGGCTCTGATAAAGTAGAAGATTAAAATGCTAAAAGCAACACACACACACCCCTCTCCCTGGCTGTTGCTGCCCACCAGCACGTCTCTCAGACTCTACAGAACTCGTCTAGTGTCTGGGGGAGGGAAGGTGGTCACATAAGGACAGGTGGGGGAAGGGCAGTCAGTGAGGTCATCAGCGATGGCGGTTGGCGTAACGCCGGCGGAGCTAGGGGGCAGAGCATAATAGCACTAAATAACGCGCGCCGCCTGGCTCGGCTGCGCTAATCAGTTAGTCTTGGGTTAATGTAATAAATAAACATTTTAAAATTATTTATATTACAAAGTATGGCAGCAAAGCACAGCAATAATTATCAAAACAAACAATAACACTAATCTAAAAGTAAAAAAAAAAAGTTACATGTAACAGTGGGGATTTGAACCAGCTGAATAACAGCTACAAATTGTACGGCAAGTGGTGACATTAACAACTATGTCAACAAGCAAGTTCTGTTGCTCAGCTCAATTCTTCTAGACTGAGGAATTGCGGAATGAGGATTGTAAGAAACTCTTCTGCATTGACTTCACAAAGTTTCATACTTCATTCCTTCAACTTTCAGAGTCGGTCCTATGATGTAAAAAATGACTCGATCAGCAAATACACAGGTCACTTTAAACTCCAAACATGAATTTTGGACAAAAAACTTTTTTTTGGAGATCTTTACTTAAAAGATCAATTTGCAATATAATAAAAGCACCATTCCTTCAACTCCCAACCAGAACATGTTGTACATGCATGTATGTATTGAGAAGAATGAGCAGTTACACACAGACAGCACAGCACCAGCAGCAGTCAGCATGACAGGCAGCACAGCGCAGCAGCAGCTGCACAAAATAGTCATACTCCCTTCGCGGAACTGCGATAAACGCTCATGACTGTGTTCATATATTAAATTGGCGGAACGCAGGAAAAGACCACTGATTTTATACGACAACGGTAACGATCAGCAAATTGGTGAAACACATACATGCCACATCTGCAGATTCTTGTAGTGGAAGAATTGCAGAATCACGGGGTACCGCGCGGAATTCTGCGAGGGGCAATGTGGGATGCCGAGGTTTAAGATTGGAATCGCGGTGCGGTAACAGCTGCTGCCGCATCAGCCCTAGTCCAAATGTCTGAACATCTTAATTCTGGTCTGTTCGCACATCCCTAGCACTGCTTGGTTGGCATAATGATTAAAGTGGGTGCACTCACTGATGATGGTGGACCATGCTGTGGGTAAACTACTCTTGTTTTTGTTTTTTTATTTCTGCACACAGTTGCACTTTTGTGGGGTTAGCAATTGTTCCACTCTTGCTAGCTTGCTTTTCTGGGTAGTGCATTTGCTGTGGGTTCAAGAACTCTGCAACAAATTTCCAAAGTTTCTGAAGTTTTCTGAGGTCCAGAATTCCAAGTCTGAATTCTAAAACTTTGGAAACAGTGCCAAAGGGCCATCAAGTACTTGGGTCAATGACTTGGAACTTACGTATTCAGTCCAAATACTTGGAAGTACTATGTGGTACAGTGCCATGGGGAAAAGGGGGCAACACAGACATTTGGGGTAAAGGGACACAGAATTTGGGGTACTGTGGGTAAATATGGCTACTAACAAGGACAGCCAATGGTAAAGATTAGAAGATTGTGAGCCTTGCCACCCTGCTGAACTGGTTTGGCAGGGTGGGGGGACAGAAAAACCATTGTTAGGCAGAACAAGCATTTTGTTGCTAAGGTAATGCCCAGAATAACAAAAGGAGCAGGAGGGGGAAGTGACCTGAGCCCCCTGCAAAGAAAAGAAGAGACAGGATCTCTACACTCTCTCTTCCATCTTGACCAGCAAGAAGTAAGCAGCTTGCAGGAGAGCCTGCACAACCATGAACTAGAGTCTTTCCAATTCACTAAAAGAACTGAGCCCAGCCTCAACACCAAGGCCATGAGGGACTCTGATGGACCTGGACTGTGCCTTAGGGTAAGAAGAGAGTTAGGGAACTTCAGTGGATTTTAGAATGCGTTTGCTTTATATTTGATTTGTGGACTTGCACTATCTGATCAACAGCCTTATAATAGTATTTACTTAATATATGTTTTATAACCAAGCCTAGTGTGCTTGTGTGTTTATTCAGCCTTGGGGGGGTCACTAAGGGGGTACTCTATCTAGGTGAGAGCCTAGATGGATCTTTTTTATACAAGACAACCCCACCGTGAAGTCTTCCAACCTACGGGAGGCCAGAGAACGTTCTCTGAGTTACGGCTGGTCTGGGAGAACAAGGAGAGCCATTTCTGGGGGTGTAGACCTCTGAAAGCTCCCTGATTGTGGTGAGGGTTTCTGATCACTTGGGAACCCACGTGGACACAGGCAACTGGGTTGTGGCTGGCCTAGTGGGCATTCGGGGTACAGCCTAGAGAAAGAGGGGGACCCTGATTCCCAGTGACTTACAGCCCTAGTTAAAAACTACTCCTATATTTTCTTATATTTTTAAAGTAACTATTTTTGCTTACAACATACATGAGGGGTCATAATGTCATAGAAAGCTATTGCTGTGAGCCATACATGTGAGAAACTGCACTGTGTAACAACATGCAAAGAATGATTGATTTCAATTTGAATTTTTACTTTTGTTTTCAATTTTCACTATAGGTTCTCTGTAAAGTATGTGATTTGCTCAATAAACGCAGCATTCTGTGCATAGCAAAAGGTTAATTCCAGTCTCCAAGTGCTGACAGGTATAAACTCAGGTATGAACCTCCATGGGTGGACAAGGAGAGCAGGTGCTGGCCCATCACCTGAGTCATAATAACCTGGAAGAAAGGAACAGCTAGTGCAGTTTCTTCTTCCCATGGTTTGCCACTGCTCTGAGTTGTGACATGGGGTGGTATATTGGGAAGGGGGTGGATTTGGTGGACAGAGTACAGCAGGGAAGAATGCCTGCCCATTTACAAGGTGTATCATGCTCAACCTGTGAGTGGGGCTGAGTGGGAGCTGCCTGAACACACAAGAAATACACGCACAGGGCTGCCCATTTATTAGGCTCTACATGTTAAATATGTGAGTTGGGGCTGCGTGGACTGAACCGGGACTCCAGCAGACTATTGTCTCGTTTGTTAACACCCATAATCACAGTCAGACAGGACACACCCACCCAGGTCCACCCATCCCCCCCTGGACTCAGGCACCCATCTGAAGGCAGCATGGTTGGAGTTGCACTCCTGCCCACCCATGCCCCTGCATAGAGCCACCTATGTTTTTCCCCGCTGCTCCGTGCAGGGGCATGAATGGACAATGCATGGGTGCAGGCACACACTCACTACACACCCATCTCCCATCGTGTGAAGCCCCCCCTGTTCCACTCACTGGAAGTGAGCAGCAGCGCACACAGACCCACCCTCCAGGTGGGTCTGTCTAAAAACAACCAGTATGTTTTGTTCAGATCATCAAGTATCTGAGAATAATGATCAGGATGTGACTCAGTAAAAAAGATGGCCCTGTTTTATTTCCACTAAGGCTCTCAGTGGAGGTGGATTCCAGAAAGATGTATTCTTCTCTTCCACTGAGTGTACTCCAGTAAATAGTGTGTTGGTACTGGGAGTCCTGATTTCAAATGATCACCTTATGAGGTGGACTTGGAGAAGTCCCTTCTCTCAGTTCCCTGGCAATAAACTGAGTTTCTGCATGACAACCAGCAGTCAGTAGACTTGATGGAAGTGTGTGAAGGGGAGGGGGCATTCCACTGTGTGTTTGGGGACCAGAGGATACTCCAGTGTCATATCAAACTTGTTTTCTTAAGGTGATGGAGTTGGAAAGAGATCTTGATATGCCTCCTTTGAACTCCTTGCCAAATTAAGCTTATTCCAGTGGTAAAAAAATCTACTAACATATGGGTCTCTTTGGCCCTTTTTACATGAGTCGGACCCACACACACACACAGATGCATGCATGCACATGGGGTGCTGCCCATGTAAACATTATGGTAGGGGTGTGTGTTTGCGTGCACGCACGCTTCCATGACCTGTACCCATCACCCACGCATTGAGAAATCAGTGAAAAGGCAGGTTGCTCCCTTGATGCAAATGGGTGGAGGTGGGTGTGCACCCATCTGCACCCATCTGCACCCTCCCCCCACCCTTCGACCCCAAGGCGCCCCTCCACCTGCCTCACACCAGCCTAGAATGCACCCCCACCCATTTTAAAAGGTCCATTGTCAGGCAAAATGAGTAGCTTTTTTATGTTCTCATTTGCAGCATCCTGCAAAGAAAGCCATGATATAGTTTGTTATTATTGACTTATTTAACACTGGCAACATGGTTGGCCCTGTACAGAACAAAACACAGTCTCTGTTGTGTCTGCGCTCACTTTGTTGTTTGAGGGCTACAATCAGATTAAATCTGCATCTCCCTGCATTTCAGATGAGGTCCAGCTTAGAATTATTCCTGAACTTTTGATCTCTTCTCCTCTGCCCAACTTTATTACGTAGACTGTAAATTCTTCATAGTAAGGAATCTCTCTTATTCTGTCTCTGTAGAATGTCCTGAAACAACAAGCAAACCAAATACACCATAAATGAACAAAATATCAGAGAATCAGGCACTTGAGTGACATGACAGATGTCGTTCAAGTTGAATATAGCCAACAAAAAACAAGAAGACCCCACAAACATTTTTTCTCCTGTCCAATCCAGCTCTAATTGTCATTCCTAATTTTTCTCAGCTCTTAATGACCTTACAATGCTAGGCAAGCTCTCTTCAGAAATACTACTGAGCTAGGGGCCACCTCAGTTCCTGCCTTCAACAGCTTTTTAAGCTGTAAGGACGTATGAAAAATTTCCAAACTGAAGCAGTTTCATGGGGACCTCTTTACAGAGAGGTCAATAGGCAGCATAGACACTTTTCATCACCTTGTGGGCGAGTTCCAGATATTTCATCACTTACTTTGGCTGCTTCTGTTACAGGTTTGCATCCTGTTTCTGTTACAAGTTTGCACACAGCCATGTTGATCAGGTGAACACAGCTTTGCCCTTTGGGATGATATGAGGCCTATTATGTGCTATGCAGGAGGGAGAGAAATAAAAGATGGAAGATCCTAGATCAACAGCTTTGTAGACCTAACTTTTGTACTCTCGCCAGAATCTTGAGAGCAGCTGCTCCTGCAAGGCTGAAGGCTGGAATGGTGCACAGGTGCACTTTGATCTTTTAAGATAGTTTCAGTATGAGGTGGAGATCTGCTAAGAAGAATTCAGTCAAGGTTACAAACGAACACCCTGCTGTAATTGCTTGCACAGATGGTACTTTGAAAGCTGTACTGGGGTGAACAGAACCACAGTCCTGCTGGTATCTAGGCTGAGTGAGATCCTACCCTGGCCAAATTGGAAGACATGCACTGGCAACATCCATTATGAGTGGCACAGCAGCACCTACACCAGCCTGGATGGCTTGGAGTCAGGTCATTGGTACCATGAGGGAAGAAAATCTGAGCACCCTCATGACTGTCTAGTCCAACATCCTGCCTTGCTCATGCCCAGATTTCACTTCAGTTTGCTTACTTACTTAAAGAAGCTGACTTCAGAGTCCAGGGTGCCCCTCTAGGAATGCCCTTCTACCAAATCTCTCCTGAACTCACATGGTCATGTAAGAAAGAGCCTGCAGTGACCTCAAATGTGGAGATGGTGCCAGAGGGAGATACAGGTGCATGGCCAGCCTTAGAATGGCTGGGCCCAGGGTGAAGATAAAATGTCACCATGGCACTGGCTCTTCAGGGGGCCCTAGAGGTGGTTGTGTTTAGGACCCTGCTGGGAAGGAGTGGGGGCCCCTGAACCCTGCCTGATGAAAATGCAGGCCACTGCGGGGGGGGGGGCAGAAGTAGAGAAAATAGTGGGGCCTAGGGAAGTTGCCCCAGGTTACCCTGTGGTAAAGTCATCCCTCAACAAGTGTGCGAGGCTGACAGCACCTGCATTGTACATAATTGATCCCCCAAATGGTTTCATCTGTAGACTGGGAGACAGCACATGTTGACTAGGCTTCCCCTGGTGGCACCTCTAACAAGCAGATGCCTGGCACATGAACTAAGGCTTCCTAAGTTAACACTTTAAACTTTGAAAATGCAGCTTGAAAGTAATTCCTAAGAGCTCCCAAGGGCAGAAATCCCACTTCCCACCTGAGGACTGATGGCTCATGACTCTGGTGTCACAGTCATAACCTCAGTGTTGCATTCAGGGTTCTAGTGTCCCAGGCAGGACTCACAGTCCCTATGTCACAGTCACAATCCAGGTGTCATGTTCAGGCAGCACCTTCTTAGCATCACACATGGGTTTGAGTGATAATGTTAAGGACATTAGAAACAGGCTTTTAACAAGACTCATTTACTATTCTTTCAGAGAAGGTTACTATACTGTATGAAGTATTTATTGTTAGATTCACAACTGTCACAATTTACACATGATTGGTAAAAATAAAACATTAAACAATAAAAATGTTTAGGATATATCAATACAATTATCTACATGAATGGCCCCCAAATCCCTGCAGTCTCAATGCTTACCCAGTGTTTGGCTGCTGTTGAGGTATGGGTGAGGGTGAGCTATTGAAGATGAATCCAGACAACACTGAAGTTCGGCCAGCGTTGTGACTTGGAGGAGATTGGGTCTCCTATCATTGATGAGGTCCAGTCCCTTCTGGTTACCCAGGTTTGCAGCCTTGGAGTGCTTCTGGATCCCTTGTTGTGCCTGGAACATCAGGTTGCAGCAGTGGCCAGGAGAGCTGTTCACCAACTCCATCTGGTGGGGAGGCTGTGACCCTTTCTAATTCAGATCTGGCCATCATCTAACATCCATGCCTTCATTACCTCAAGGCTAGATTACTGGAAGGTGCTCTCTGTTGGGCTGCCCTTCATGACTGTTTAGAAGCTGCATCCAATTACTGAGCCAGTGAAGAGAGGAGAGGAGGGGCTGCACGTGGTCGAAGCAATGGGCGAGGTGGATGACCCTGGCAGCAGAGTTTTGGACAGAGATAAGGGGAGAAAGGTGAGAGTGGTCGAGGCTAGTGAGAAGGAGGTTACAGTAATCAAGGTGAGAGATGACCAGGGCACGAACAAAGGTTTTGGCAGAGGAGACAGAGAGAAAAGGGCGAATCTTAGCAATGTTAAGGAGGGAGAAGTGACAGGATTTGGCAACAGAGTTGATGTAGGGTTTAAAAGAAAGGGGTGAGTCAAAGATGAAGCCTAAGCTATGGGCTTGTGGGATGGGAAGGATGGTGACCCCATCGATGAGGATCGACAGGGAAGAGGGAGAGGAAGGATGAGGGCTGAAGATAAGAAGTTCAGTTTTAGCCATGTTGAGTTTGAGTTGCCATTGAGACATCCAGGTAGAGATGTCAGAGAGAGAGCTGGTGAGGCGAGCTTGAATAGATGGAGAAAGAGAGGGAGTAGCGAGATAGAGCTGAGTGTCATCAGCGTAGAGGTGATATTGGAAGCCATGGGAGGCAGTGAGTTTGCCTAGGGACAGGGTATAGATAGAGAAAAAGGAGAGGGCCAACGACAGAGCCTTGGGGAACACCAACCGAGAGTGGAAGGGAGGAGGAGGTGGAGTTGGCAAGAGACATATTGAAGGAGCAGTCAGAGAGGTAGGAGGAGAACCAGTCGAGGATGGAGCCATGGAAGCCAAGGGAGTGAAGTGAATCCAGCAAGAGTGAGTGATCAACAGTATTGAAGGCAGCAGAGAGGTCAAGGAGGACAAGAATGGAATAGAGGTGATTAGATTTAGCCACAAGAAGATCGTTGGTGATCTTATCGAGAGCAGTTTCAGTATAGTGAAAGGGGAAAAAGCCTGATTGGAGGGCGTCAAGGGAGGAGTTGGTGGAGAGAAAGTCAAGGCAGCGGCAGTAGACAACATGTTCAAGAAGCTTGGAAGCAAAAGGAAGGAGTGAGACAGTACGGTAGCTAGAAGGGTCAGAGGGGTCAAGAGAGGACTTTTTGAGGATAGGAAAGACAGTGTCATGCTTGAAGGTGGCTGGGAAGGAGCCAGTATAGAGGGAGAGGCCAATCATGTGCATGAGGGAAGGGGCAACAGTGGGAACAATGGAGGTCAGGAGGCAGGAGGGGATGGGGTCAAGGGGACAAGTGGAACGGTTGGAGGAGGAGAGCAGGGAGGAGATTTCCCCAAGGGAGGTGGGAGGGAAGGAGGACAGGAGAGAAGGAGTGGGAGGAGGGAGAGGGGAGAGAGTTGGAAGAGGAGAGGAGTGGGAAGTGATGTCGAGGCGGATCTTGTCTATCTTGGATGTGAAGAAGGAAGCAAGATCCTGAGCAGAAAGGGAAGAGGGAAGAGGAGGACAGGGGGGCTTGAGGAGGGAGTCAAAGTTGGAGAACAGGTGGCAAGGGTCCCGAGAACAGGACTCAATGCGGGAGACATAGTAATTCTGTCTAGCGAGGGAGACAGCAGAAGTAAAGAAGGAGAAACAGAATTTGAAATGAAAGAAGTCAGCATGAAAGTGGGATTTGTGCCAAAGGTGTCCAGCAGCATGGGTGCAGGACCGGAGGTGGCGGATACTGGGGTTGAGTCAAGGACGGGGGTTGTGGGAGCAGGCAGGGCAGGAGGAGAGGGGGGTCAAGGGAATCAAGGGTGGTGGAGAGAGAAGCATTAAAAGCAGAAATGGCAGAGTCAGGGGAGGAGGAGGAGAAGACTGGGGGGAGAAGGGGGGACAGAGAGGAGGCAAAGTCCAGGGGTTAATGGCCTGCAGGTGATGGAAGGGGTGTGGAGAAGGGGAAGAGGAAGGGGGACAGTGGGAGACATTGAAAGAGGCAAGGAAGTGGTCAGAGATGGGATGAGGATTGAAGGAGAGATCAGAGACAAAGCAGTTCCTAGAGAAGATGAGGTCAAGAGAATGGCTGTTAGCATGGGTGGGGGAGTTGGTCCAAAAATAGAGGCTGAAGGAGGAGGCTAGTGAGAGGAAGAGAGAGATGGAGGGCTTGGAAGGGACATCAACGTGAATGTTGAAGTCACCCAGGATGAGAGTGGGGGTATCATTGGAGAGGAAGAAAGTGAGCCAGGACTCAAATTCAGAGAGAAAGGAA
>QEPC01008297.1:279652-290235 GCA_003113815.1 Sphenodon punctatus | reverse complement strand
CTGTTTCCTTTATCTAATTATTTCGACTTTTTGTACCCATAGTACCCTCCATCAATGGTACAAACTCCCCATATTTCATCAAAATCAAATAAGAAACAAAACTGTTATAGTGGAAAATATGTATTTTGGTTTTTTCCTTTCTTTCAAAAACCAAAAGTCATTTTCAGTTTCTGATTGCACCAAACTAAAGACCTAACTGAGCTCGATCGAATCCAATACTGAATCTGAACTCAAATTTGACCCAATCCACTGAACGGTCGAACATCCAAACCTGGTACTGTTCACACATCTCTTATTTCCCCCACTTTTTACTGGGAACTCAGAAGCATCTGTTTAGGAAAGAACCAATAGAGATTCTCTTATGTCATCTGTCACAGTGTTGCTGGATGTGATTGTGATGATAATTGACCAGCCTGGATGTGTAAAATATGTCTCCTGATTTTTGAAATGCTATGCCCAAAGTCCCAGTTATGTCCCTTCTATGCCCAACTCAGTGCCGTGCCCTATGCCCACCTCAAAGCCACTACCGATTGGTCCTGTAAAGCTGGAAGCATGAAATAATTGGCCAGTGAATGTGTCTGTCAGTCTTTTGGGTTTCTCCACATCCTCCCTCCTACAGCCTCCCTCCTCCTGCAATTTTTGGTGCCTGTCTCTGATTGGCACTGCATGTGCTGCTATGTATCTTCAAATGTATATCTGACTACATTTCTGATTTATATAAATATAGATGTATATGTAGTCAGATAAATCTGCTATTTCTCTTCAAAGGAACAACTTCAATTGCTTATAAAATTGGGTCCCTTTATCAAATTGTCCTGAAGTTTGGCAGAGATGACAGGGAAGGTGTATGATACATTCCTGCCAATCTCTTGTAATCAGGATGGAAAATAAACATGTTACAGCTGGAAATGTATTTTAAAGATAATGTCTTATACCATCTGGACTCTTTATCAAATATTTCTGAAAATTGGCAGGAGTGTTAAGCTTATGGAGGGACATAATATTCACAGGTTTCATGCAAATTGGATGGAAGATAAAGAAGGTGTAGCCATGAATGTGTATGGTGCTTTTCTTAAAATCACAACATTCAATTGCTTCTTAAATTGGGTCTCATTATGTAATCTTTATGAAACTAGGTATACATAGTGCCCTCCATTCGGGGCACAACCTTATTGAATAAGAAACAAAAAAATTATAGCTGGAAATATGTGTTTCAGTGTTTTCCCCTTATTTCAAAAACAAAATGTAATTTTTGTATCTATGTTTGTTATTATTATTTTTCTTTTTCGTTATTACAATACCAATAATGAAAAGTTTCATTATTGTTATTGTAATAGTAAGTAAGTAAATTAATTTTTATTCTAGGCATCAGCTTACACCATAGCCATGTTATTGTAATAATGAAAATGACATTCACACCCATAGTTTTTAACATTGCAAGACACCCTGAGTCTTAGGGCAGGGTAGAAATTTAAAATAAAAAATATTTACAATCCTTAAAATTTCCAACAAATTCATTCATTATCCTATTAGCATTTAAAGCCAACATTGTGGCAGAATATATAACCCAGTTAGATTTGCTGCCTAAAAGAAATTTCAGTTGCTTAGGGTGAAAACAGACATGATGCTAACCACCCTTTAACTACCCTTGGTGGTCATTTATGCATGTTGCAGGGCTGCATAGGGCACCAATACAGCCCTGCAACATGCATAAATAACCACCAAGGGTGGTTAAAGGGTGGTTAGAGTCATGTCTGTTTTCACCCTTAGGGTGATTTCAGACATTACGCGGTCCCGATTCACCACAGTGGATTCCCAGCAGTGGCGAGGCACCCAACCCACCCCCCACATGGTCCAGGAAGGCACCGAACAGACGTGATGGAACCGGGACCATGGCAGGAAATCGGACAGACAGACCATGGCCCGGGGCAGCGCAACAAACATGACACTGATTCCCAGCAGTGGTCAAAACACCCAGAAGGAACTGGGGAGGAGCTGGACACAGACATGGTCGGCTGAGGGCAAAGGAATCCAAAAACGCATACAGGGAACACCCACACAAGGGAAACAGGGAGGGGGAAGAGGGAGAAGAGCTGCCAGGGAAGTGCACACAAAAGGCACAGAGAAAATGAGGTCACAGCAGAACACACAGCACAAACACGCCTGGGCGCAAACACACCCACATAGGAAAGGAAGGGAAGGGGGCACACAGTGGGACGGCCAACACACACGGCACAACGGGCACAGGAGGGAAGGGAGGGGGACTGAGGACAGGAATGAGGGGGGAGAACCGGCCATGGGGCCGGGGCGGGACATGGGGAACGGGACCCCAAAAACAGCACAGCCCGTACGGTCACCACCACAGCAACACAGGCAGTCCTGGAATGTGGGGACCCCCTAGGGCACAACACAGTCACAGGGGGAGGCCAGATGGACCAGGGAGCAGCCTGGGAATGGTCCAGGAGGCTGTCAGGGATAACAGCGAGGGTGCAATGGATGGGAAGGAGGCAAGACAGAGACGAGGAGCAGGGCAGTTGGTCCAGAAACACAGACGCACCCCCTGGAGGATGCCTGGACACCCACCCCGGGGAGCCTGGAACCCCCGGGTCACACAGGCTCCTGGGGGGGCCTGGGCACAGGAGGGATCGAGGCTGGAGCATGAAGGACAACGGCACCCGGGGCACTGGGAGCCAGCACACAGTTCAGGGCACAGCCACAGGAGAAGGCAGACACGGAGGGAACACCTGTTGCAGAGGCGGACAGGGGGGGTCATGGAGGGGGCCCAGAGCCACAGGCAGGGGCAGCGGAACCCCAGGAACCAGCCAGCACAGCAGAGGCCCAGGAACATCAGGGAGGGAAGGGGGAGTGACTCACAGCACCAGGGCGGAGGTGGAAGCACTCACCGGGGCCAATATCCAGGGCCCAGAAGGCACAGGGGGGCCTCACAGCCAGCTGCAGGGGGCCACGAAGGGGCCCAGGAGTGGGTGGCCCACCAGGTGCATGAAGTGGGGCCACTGAAGCATGCCCCGATGGAAACCCAGATCAGGCATGTAGTGGGCGACCAGGTAGTAAGCCTTGATGGTAACCTGTGTGTAGAGGCCCAGCTGCACATCGGACTGGGACCACACACCAGCCAGAACTGCCACCTCCACTTCAGAGGGCTCCAACAAGCCACAGTCAGCAGGTGGGGGCCACGGAAGGTGACCCAGCTCCAACAGGTGGTGATAGATCGCCCCGCAAGACTGCTGGTAACTTTGGGCCCTGTGAACACAATCAAAGGAGGACACAGCCAGGACAGGGCCCCCCTTCGCCAGACAGGCCATGTAGCCAGTCAGGCTGCACACAGAGAGGGCGGACATGGTTTCTGCTGCCGACCACCCCACATGTGAGCACCTCATCTCCAGGATGCACCCATCGGGAAAGGGACACAGGCCCAGCGTCTCCGCATGCAGCTGGCAATCTCAGGTGCTCACCACATGGCCATAGTATCGCAGCGTGGAGCTCATACTCTCGCAGGCACCTATGAGGCTGTCCGGGCATCTCAGCAGCAATTGCACAGTCGGGGGATGCCACCTGTGTGACCTGACACAGGGCCATGGTCTCGCGGAATGTTCAGCTACACGGGGCGCCTGGGGTGCTGGAGCCTGCGAGCCCTGGGGAAGCATGGCCAGCCATGGTCCAGCAAGCACCTGGTACTAAATGCAAGGAAAAGCACCCCCCGCCACACAATACCTGGAGGGATGGGAGAGGAAGCAGGGGAGCTCCAAGGCCACGTGATAAGGACACAGGCCGCAACATTGCACGGCTACAGAGCGAGGCGTGGGGTGTGGACCCAACCCAGCTGCTGTACCAGAGCACACAGACAGGACAGCCTACACACTAATTAGGGCACCAGGACAGAAGCCAGCCAACACAGAGAGGTGGGAGGTGATGATAGCTGGTATGCAGCTGCTGACCTCATGTCCAGGTGCAGGCTGGACCAGTCGCCAAGCCCCCTGCAGGGCATGCCAGTGTGCACATTGGGCTGCCCACAGTCTCCCCACCCTGCTCGCCCTGCAGGAGCCAAGCCTGCCAGCATGGGGGGTGGCCAGGGTGACCCGGGGCCCCAAGTCTGGGTGGCAGGTCGTGACCGGGGGACGGGGCAACACAGGTCCCATCCTATAACATGTGTGGCTTCTGCTCTCCCAGGGCACCATTCACCATGGAGCTGGGACAGTTGGGCAGCTGCGGGATGCACCTAGCTGTTTCCGCAGAGTGGTTCCGCTCGCACACTGACCTCCTGCGTATCCAGACAGCAGAGGTGCACCTGGCCACCTGGATGTGGATGTGCATGGCCAGGAGTACTGCCGAAGCCCGGAGAGCCCACCACGGATGCAGGTGCTCCCTGGCCCACCTCAGGGCCTAGCAGGTTTACAGAGTGGCCCGCCACATCCTCTTCCGTGCCCGGGGATGGGCTGCTGCACTCCATGAGGTGGCCAACCGACTCCAGTGGTGGAGACCATGGGGCATGCAGCCCTGCTTGCTATGCCCATTGACTGGCAGTTGTGGGTCAAGGAGCGGGCACAGGGGTAGTGGGTCTGGGCACTGGCCCAATGGGAAGAGGCCACCTGGAGAGCGCACTTTCAGATGGACACGTACGTCCTCCTGCAACTCTCAGAGCTGCTAAAGCCCTGGCTGGAGAGACGGGACACCCCCATGCGGGACCCCATTCCCATGGTCCAGCGGGTGGCCATCAGGGTCTGGGCCCTTGTGACACCCAACTCCTACCACTCCATCGTGCAGCACTTCGGCATTGGGGTGAGCACCATTGCCGGGATCCTACAAGAGGTCTGTGAGGTGGTGGAGGGGGTTCTCCTGGACCGAGCTATCGAGCTAGTGGACCAGGAGGTCATGATGGCTGGCTTTGCGGCAGGTGGATTCCGCAACTGCATGGGTGCCATGGACAGCACTCACATAGAGTTCCTCCTCCCATCTGCTGGGAAGGCCTCAGAATATGTCAACTGACACGGGTACCATCCCCTGCAGCTGCAGGCGGTTATGGATCACCGGGGGTGGTTCATAGATATTTACATGGGCCACTCTGGGTGCAGCCATGATGCCTGGATCATGACCATCTCTCCCTTCTATGCCCGGATGTACCGCAGGGACTTCGTGGATATGGGGATGTCCCAGATCGAGGGGGTGATGATGCCCCCCTGAATCCTGGGGGACCCGGCCTATCCACTTACCCACTGGCTGATGAAGTCATACCCGGTTGCAAGGAACCCAGTGGAGGTGCTCTGCAATACCTGCCTGTGTGCGAGCAGGACCGTGGTCAAGAGGAGCTTTGTGGCCCTGAAGCAGCGCTGGAGGAGCCTTGTGGGCTGGCTGGACTACATGGTGGAGTCCTTGGCCCTGGTGATCGGAGCCTGCTGTTTGCTTCACAATGTATGTGAGACCAATGGGGCTGCCATCGACTACCCCGTGCCCAGGAGCCCTCCCGGACCCGTGCCCCTCTATGTGAACGCAGAGAACCCACGGGAGTACCAGTATGCAAAGCGCATCCGTGCAGCCCTGGCAAGGCAGATCAGCCGGGAGGCCAAGGTGTGAGGGCGCACACCCCCGTGTCCACCACCCCGGGGACCCCAGCAGCACCCTAGGTGCACCACTTGACACCCACCCACCCCCAGCCCCGGGCCCAAGAAGAGAACCACAGAGGCGACTGTGGTGCCCATACATTTATTGGTACTACCACCTACAGGTGCCCCTCACCACCACCCTCCTCTCTGTGCCATGCCCCCTCTCAGACCACCCTCCCCCTTCCCCCCATCCCCCATGTCTCTGGGGCCTCTGCCTCAGCTGCCCTGTGGGTGCTGTGGAGCTCTGGGAGATCCCCTCCCCCCCCGCTGTCTGTGTCCCCAACAGTGTCCTAGGAGGCCTCGGTGTCCTGAGGGGCAGGTGGTGGTGGCAGGGTGGGTGGACCCAAGGCTGGAGGGTCCTGCCCGGGTGGCTGATCCCTCCGGAGGCCTATAGGGATCGGGAGGCAGATGCTTGGACCCAGTGGGCAGGCCAGCCGCTGGGGAGGTGGAGGAAGTGGTGGTGGCGTCAAGTGGCCCGGCATCAGGGCCCAGGCAGGCAGGCTGCCTGATGGGGCAGCTGCCATAACGTGCGCACTCATAGTTCCCACGTGCAGTAGCAGCGATGTGCTGATGTCATGAGAGTGGTCCATTTTGGCCGGATGCTCCCTCACCATTCTGTTGATGGCCTGTTCCAGCCGTCTGAACGCCTACACCTGCCTGCTGTGCTCCCGGTGCTCCCGTCTCCGTTCCATGCACACCTCCACTTGCAACCTCTGGTCCCTTGCCTCCCCGTGTTAGATGACCCTTTCTTTGGTTGCCTCCATTCTATCAATGGCCGCGATCATCCGCTTGCCCTGTTCGGTGGTTGAGTGGACAATGTCCTCTGTCTGCTCCTCCCTGCGGCGCCATACCTGTGTGACCCCGACGGGTCCCAGCAAGCTGGCTCCCTCATCCGTTGAACTGCGGGGAAGGGGCTGGCTTGCTGGGACCCATTGGGTCGCCCTGTTGGGGTACACATTAGAGGTTGATTAGGCGCCCCTGCTGCCCACCCCTTTGCCCGTGGCATGGCTGGGGGGTTGTGGGCCCCCTCGGGTTGGCAGTCGGTGCCCTTCCCCGGTGTACCACTGTGCCCAGGCCTCTCCACCCCAGCACCATGTGCCATGGCCCCCCTGCCCAGCCTCCCCTGGCACCCGTCTTGACAGGGGCTGGGGTCTTTTGGGACTGGTGCACGAGGGGGGCCTGCTGGTCCCCGAGGTCCTGGGGTATTCCTCTTGGGGGGTGGGGCCCCTGGAGCCATTGCCTTCTAGGGGGCAGTGAGGGGAGGGGATACCTCTGTCCGTTTCCTGATCTGGACCATGAAGCTCCCCACGAGGCGCAGGGTGACTATTGAGCCCTTCACGTGAAGGATGAGGTCCAGGGTGTCATAGTAGGGGGCGGTCCAGGCTCCGTGCCCGGACCGCCAGTTGTTGTCTTTTATGGCCTTGTACCCCCTCTTGAGATCCTTGACCTTGGAGCGGCACTGGGCCACGGTCCTATGGTGCCTTGCTGCCTCCATGTACCGCATGATCTCCCGATAGATGTGCTCATTCCGCTGGTTGATCGCTAGCTTCAGCTGGTGCTCCAGGGTCCCCCAGATCTGGATAAAGTCCTGTGTTTCCCTGTGCTCCCATTGCCCCCCTTGGTGGTACAGCCTTCTCCCACAGGTGCCCTCCTGGTCCCGGTCCTCCTCCTCCTCCTCCTGGTCCTCCTCCTCCTCCACATGCCCTCCATCCCTCTTCTCCATGGGCTCGGGCTCACAGGCCTGTTTTTGTGTCTGTGGGTCGACGGGGGGGTGGGGTTGGTTTCCGGGTTGCCTCTTCCCAACAGGCCTCCCCCCCTCCAGCCTGCTGGCCCACCCACCCCCCTTGGTGCCCCTGTGCCTCCGTCCCACTTACCTTTGCTTCCCTTACCCTTTTCCGGGGTGCCTCGTCCCTGGGGCCAGTTGTTGTCTCTGGGGTGACCTGCCCCAGCTGCTGCTGCTGCTGTCCCTCCACTGTCTCCATTTGCAGCACAACCACAGCCTCCTCAGCCTGCGCCTCCTCCTCCTCCATCCTACCTCACTCGCCCTCCAGTCTCCTCTCCCTTCCGCCTCGCTCCATCCCGCCACATTCCCCTGCTGCCAGGTGCTCTTTAAATCTCCCTCCCTGGCCTGTGTTGTTGCTGGTTGCCTGGCAGTGATGCTACTTGCTTTGTTCCCGACTGGGAATTGTGTCGCTTGATTCCTGCTGGTGGTTGCTGTTCAGACGTTACTTTTTGTTGTTTCCTGGTGGGAATTGCTTTGACCACGCTTTCGGAAATGGTCCGGGCCGGTGCTCTGGAATGGTGGTTGATTTTTTTCACCTGCTGAGGATTGACTGTGGTGAACATCTGGCTGCCACCAAACAGATGTTCAGGGCACTTTGGCCCTGCCGCATGATTGACCATGGTTCACTGTGGTTGACTGTGATCTCATAATGTCTGAAAACACCCTTAGTTTCAGGCCAATAATAAAAAGCCCAGTGGAGCTTTTCTGGGTGGTGAATAGTCTATTAAATCCTGGCTGTCTCCACCCTGTGTTAGAGTCATTGGCTGCCCACTGTGAAGAGTTTTGTGGCCTACTTTGCAAAGTTGCTCATATTTGACTTAACTTGGACGCTCCTAGTTTGAATGCAGAGTCAGAGTTTAGGAGACCTGGTCTTGTCCAGTTTTCTTGGATCAGCTTCAATTAATCTTGCCCACCAGTGTGGAGGATGTACTAGAAGGGGTGCGGATGAGTAATTGTGAATTAGATCCATGCCTGTCCTGGCTGGTGAAAGCCAGCTGGGAGACACTGGGGGCATTGCTGGCTGGGGTTGTCAATGCATCTCTTAGGGAGGGCAGGGTGCCTGACTGTCTAATGGCCTCAAGACTTCAGTCATTTGCTTCCTGCTCAAGAAACCGTCAGTTGATGCTGGCTCCCCTGCCAGCTATGTCTTTGTCTCTAACCTTCCCTTTTTAGGGAAGGTTATTGAGCAGATGGTTGCCCTGCAGTTCCAGACGTATCTTGATGATATTAGTTTCCTGGACCCATGTCAGTCAAGTTTTTATCCTGGGCATGGCACTGAGACTGCACTTGTTGCCTTGGTTCACGATATCCACTTGGAAATTGACAGGGGGAATTATAACCTGTTGATTTTGTTAGATATTTTGGTGGCCTTCAATACCATTGACCATGGGGTGTTGTTGACATAGCTGTGGGACCTATCTAGGTGCGCAGAATCACTCTTGAGTGGTTCTGTTCATTCTTGGCCAGGAGAACCCAGAGGGTGGTGATGGGCGGTGGCTCGTTGTCCCTTTGGGATCTCCCTTGTGGGATCCCACAGAGTTCCATCTTCTCCCCACTCCTGTTCAATGTGTATCTGAGGCCCCTAGGTGAGATTGTTCAGGGATTTGGAGTGAGGTGCCATCAATATATGGATGACACCCAGCTATCTCTCTCCTTTTTGTCCAGCTCAGGCCCTGCAGTCTCAGTGCTTACCCACTGCCTGGCTGTCATTGGGGACTGAATGTGGGTGAGCCGATTGAAGCTAAATCCAGGCAAGACCAAGGTGATGATGGTTGGTCGATCTTGTGACCTCAGTGAAGTGGAAACCCCTGTCGTTGATGGGGTCCTGCCTCCTTTGGTCACTCAGGTTCACAGCCTTTGGGTGCTCCTGGATCCACTGCTGTACCTAGACTTTCAGGTTGCAGCCAGGAGCTTTTTACCAATTTCATCTGGTGAGAAGGCTGAAACCTTTTCTATCAGATTTGGATCTGGCCACCATCATCCATGCCTTTGTAACCTTGAGACAAGACTACTGCAATGCTCTCTATGTGGGACTGCCCTTGAAAACTGTTTGGAAGCTGCAGTAGGGGTGAGGTGGCTGGGATGGTGTTGGGTTTTTTAGGGAATTTGAATTATTTTACTGTATTTTATATTGTTGTTAGCCAAACTAAGTCTGCAGAAAAGAGCGGAATAAATATGTAAAAAAATAATAAAGAAAATAAATAATAAGCAAAAGCACAACTGGAATAAAGATGTTTGATCCACCAGCTCATCATAAATTACAAAGCTGCAGGAGTGGATGCATTATTATTAATAACATTTATATAGTGCCAGCCATGTGCCTGGTGCTGTACAGAACATAGAAATAGATGCGGTCCCTGCCTATGGCTTACAATCTAAAAGACAAGTAGGGGGATACAGGGAGAGGGGACAGTGGGAGAGACAGGGGAGAAGACAAACAAACATTCAGGCAGATGCGAAGTCTCAGATGCGTATGCTTGGCTTGGTTACAATCAGGATGGTTGCAGAAGTCTGCAGAGGAGTGCAGACAGTAAGTATATGGGGAATGACTAGCAAGCATTGGGAAAGGCAGCGAGGAAAAAGTGCGTCTTGAGGAGGGATTTGAAGGAGCAGAGGAGGGGGCATGGCAGATGTGGGTAGGGAGGGAGTTCTAGGCATGGGAGGCAGCGAGGGAGAAGGGTCAAAGGCGGTTAGGTGAGCAGGAGAAACGAGGGAGAGTGAAGGAGTAGGGCTGTAGCGGCATGCCGCTGTGGCAGCTGTTACCGACGGAAACCCCTATTCCGCACATCATGGCATGGTTCGGCAGAGGCAGCTTTCCAAGGGCTGCGGCTGTGGTTTGTCGCTAATGGTTCCGCAGCATCGGAACTGGCGAACGGAAGCAAAACTTTTGCGGATTCCAATAAGAAGCGGTGCCAACTCCCCTTTCTGTGGTCCGCAGAATCTTTGTGGTTATCTGATCATTGTATCACGTTTCCGCCACCCGGAATACAAGGTATTGCAAGATCCGGCGGCATGATCAACCCTCGGACCCTGCTGATGACACCCACATGCCCAATTTCATTGGCTAGGGCTTTCCCAGAGAGACATGTCCCGCCTTCACCATTAAGTATAAATAGGTGTGTTTGTAGCTTGTTTCTCCCTCTTGATCCCCAATCGCAGTGAGAGTGAGTGACTGTTGGAGC
>QEPC01008297.1:253882-267972 GCA_003113815.1 Sphenodon punctatus | reverse complement strand
GTAGGGAGATTAGGTCCAAGAGGTAAGGGGGAGCTTGGTTGTGGAGTGTTTTGAACGTGAATACCAGGAGTTTAAACAGGATACATTCAGGAAGGGGGAGCCAGTGAAGAGAGAAGAGGAGAGGCTGCACATGGTTGAAGCAACAGGCAAAGTGAATGACCTTGGCAGCAGAGTTTTGGATTGCGATAAGGGGGGACAGGTGAGAGCGAGGGAGGCCAGCAAACAGGAGGTTGCAGTAATCGAGGTGAGAGATAACCATGGCATGAACAAGGGTTTGGGCCGAGGAGGTAGAGACAAAGGGGCGGATCCAAGAAAAATAACTGTTAAAATCTGGAACATCCTATTAATTATAAAATCTACATGATCTATCCTATTGCTGTGAAATTTGGCAGGGAGGATCACTCAGGTGATGGGTAGAATCTGTCCAAACTGGATAAAAAACAGACGTTTGAATTTGGGAGGCAGAATGACATTTTCTCCCCATGTGACTTTTTTTGTTCATGGAGACTTAGGGTGATTTCAGAAGTGACGGGGCGCCTATTGGCCCCGTAATGGAATCACCATTTGCTTCCCCACCGGAATCAAAACGTCATGTTCAACAGATGTGTCAGCTGATTCTGGCGGGGAATTGGGGGGCAGGGCTGCGCAGCGTGCGGCTGCACAGCCCACCCCCACGCTCCCCCAGCCGCTCGCCCTCCTGGAGATGGGTGGGTGCAGTGGCCGATCCGGCCACTGCGCCCGATCCGGCCGCTGCGCCCGATTCCGTCCCAGGGTCTGGACCGTCCGCCGATTCCAGGCAGTGGTTCAATTGACCATGCTTTTGGGGACGGTGCCCAGACCATCCTCGAAAGCATGGTTATTTTGCTCACAACCGGTGGTTCACCGTGGTGAACATCTGGCAGTGCGCAAAAAGATGTTACACGACCATTCACCACCACGGGGGATTCACCGTGGTTGAGTGTGGTAACATAACGTCTGAAAATACCCTTAGTTCTGGGAGCAGTATTAAGAAATCTAGCAGGGCTGGAAAATTCAAGTGTTATCTTAATGGCTTTCATGTTTTTAGTTTTTGAAAATCCATTGTATAGTTTTGTATTTCTGATGTACTGAAGTGCCCATTTTTGCAAATGAGAGTGAGAAAAGGAGCTTGACTGCCTGTTTTACTAATGTTCTAATGTGCAGATATATGCTTTCATGAAGGTTACTTTTGTACGAACCTGAGTTGCACTTTTGCAGGTTATTCTATGCATGCCAGGGGAGTTTATTGCACCCAATTGTTGTACACCACTGGGAGTGGCTGAAATGATGGGGAGCTGGGTGGAATGACACGTAAGAGGCAATCAGGAACCTGATGGGAGTTTGGGTGGAATAGCAGGTATGAAGCCACCAAAATCAGCTGGAGTTATGGTGTGAGGACCCAGTCCCCCTCACCATCTTTTAATTTTGTCTCTGTTGATTCCTCACTTTTTTCTCCCTTCCTGATGAGGAAATAGAGTTAAGAGAGAAACTGTATGGAGATAAGTGCATTGAGGAATTTTACATGAGTTGGACAGAATTTCTTTAGCACATAACAGACAAAGATCAGGGCTGCAAGGGAAATGCTCAGATGAGGAGGGATCTGCAAAGCAATCTCCCCTCCCCTTACCTTCCTGTGAAATGCTACCAGGTTACAAAAGCTCAGCTGGTGAAAGTGACACAGCTGGGGCTAAAAGGGAACCTCACTGACTGGTTGATCTAGCTGCCACATGCCAAGTAAACACCACAGCAGGTGAAACTGACAAGGTGACTGCTTCCATTTTGGAACCAAACCCTCTGGTGAAAGTAACAAAGCTCAGGGCTGCAAGGGAACGTCTCCAAAAGGAGGGGTCTTCAAAGCAATTTCCCTCTCCACCACCCCTCCCGGTGAAACTATCAAAGCTGGGGCTGAAAGAGAAACCTGGGAGAAGGGATGAGCCAGGAGAGAGACTGTATGTGGAATTGTACATGAGTTGTATAGAATTCCTTCAGACGAATAACTGAGAAAGCTCGGAGCTGTAAGGGAAACACTCTGCTAAGGAGGGATCTGCAAAACAATATCCCTCTCCAGTCCCTCCTCCTGGTGAAATTGATGACATTGTCAATTTCACCAGCAGGATTTTATTTTTTTTTACACCTGGGAGCAAGGTTTAGACTGAAAGGGAAACTCGCTGGCTGGCTGATTGGCTGCTAACCAAACTCAGGTTAGTTGGTACTGTGGCAGCATGTGAAATTTTGTGCATTCCCATTTCCAAAAACAGGGACATTCTTAGATCAAAAAACTTTTGGTTTAAGAGAGGAGATAAGGCTCTTACAAATTCACTCATGTTCCAAAAAGCCAGAAAATTGTCAGTTAAGGCTCCTGCCTTAAATTGCACACTGTGTAGACAGTAAAGACATTGTACAGTCTCGCATATTGTGCTCACTTACAACTTACGCTCCATACACCCACATGCCTTGATCTTTCAGCCCCAATCCTGTTCCTCTGCATGTTGGGGGCTTTCCCTATGTGTTTCATTTGGGGTGGGAAGAATGTGTGCAGCAGAGGCTACTAATAGTTAGTATCCAGATTACAACAATTAAGATCAGGATCAGTTAAATACTGGGATTAGAAACATAAGGGAGGCAAGGTTAACCTTGCTCTTCCTTGCCTTGATGATGTCCATAGTCTATAAGAATGAGGTTGTGCTGTAGTTGGGTAATATTTGAGCAGTATTTCTGCACAAAGAAGTGTTGAGGAGTCTTGGAGCAAGAGGGCAGGTGCAGGTGCCTGAAATGCAGATCTAGAAGTTTTGCTACACTGTTGTAGTACAAACAGTATCGGGGGGGGGGGGGNTTTTCTCGGTTATCATCGAGAATCACGGTTCTTGACTTATTTTAAGTGAGAAACGATAAGCTGATTCTCAACGTTTTTCAGTTGCGAATTTTTTCTCAAAATACCCTTTATTCTTTACCATTACTGTTTACTCCAATCTACTGTTTACCGATTTACCATATACTGTGTTCATCCCAGTAATGCGCATGCACAAAATGGCATTTTGCATTTTGTGCATGTGCGTTACTGGAATGAACACGGTACACGGTAAGCAATACACGGTAAATTGGTCTATGGTAAACGGTAAATTCAAATTAGGAAAGGTCCCATTCAAACTAAATGGGAAAGGTAAACAGTATTTTGAGAAAAAATTCTTGACCGAGATCTCGGTCTGTTATAAAAAATGTACAGTGTCTCTCTCTGCTCAGCTTCTTTGTGGGGAAAAGGTGGAAGCCTCAAAAGAGAAGACAAAAATAAATAAATAAATAAATAAATCATTGCAAGCACTCAAAATGGCCACCAATACGATTATGAGCATGTGCAGAGTGGCTGCCCTTTTCCAAAATGGCACAGACACTGCTGGCACCATTTTGGAAAAGGGCTGCACATGCTCAGAATAGCCCCTGTGGCCATTTTGAGCATGTGCAGTGATTTAAAAAAAAAAAATTGGCTGCCTCCTCAGAGGCTTCCCCCTTTTCCCTGCAGAGTAGCATAGCGGGGAGAAATCCAGTGGTGGGACACAGTAGATGGAGAGTCCCCCTGTACTTGGAGAGCCAGCCAGGTGAGTAAAAGAGGTCCCCCTCCCTTTTTTTGCAAGCATGGGGGGAGGTCTATTCTCAAGAATTGCACCTTTCTTTGGGAGAATCCAGGCAGCTCTCAGCTTGTTTTCATTTGCAAGAACAAACTGGGGACCCTGATTCTCATCTAAATAAGTGAGAATACCAAGATTGAGTTTCAGCCCTAGGTCAGGAGGCTTCAGAAGTGGTGTAGAAGCGCCTGAAATAGGCCATGCTCCACAATTATTTCTCAAGAGTGAGTGACCTCTCTCTTACCTTTAGTCTTACTGGAAAAGCAGATCTTCTGAGGTTAGAGTTTGCTAAAATGCACAATGGTATGCTAAAATACGTGGCAAGAAAAACTATTCCAAAGAAAATAGCTGTACTGACTTCTACGGATGACTTTTGTGAGTACTGAGCAATGAGGCGTATGGAACAAAGTAGAGTTAGTGCAGAAAAAGGGGGTTCTGACTGTAAGCAGCAGTGTTGTCATCCGATTTCCCACATCCACAATACAGTATAGTACCTCATAGCATGACATAAGAGGGAAAACATTCCACTGCCCTTAATAACCTGTGCAGTGAGCAGATTCACTTGAGCTGCTGTGACCACAGTGGAGACAGAAATTAATCAAGCACATAATATTGGGACAGTGAGGAGCTTCCTGTCCCCAACTTCAGTGTTGGTCCCAACCTGCAGCTGGAGAGGATTGGGTCTGAAAGACCAAGGCAAAGTGTAGGTGCATGGAGCCTAAGCTGTAAATGATCACAATATACGAGACTGTACAACCTCTTTTAGTGCTTGCATGGCATATAAGTTAAAGCAGGAGACTTAATTTACAATTTCCAACCTTTTTGGAGCATGAGTGAATTTGTAAGAGCCTTAACTCCTCTCTTAAACTGAAGGGTTTTTTAAATCTAAGAATCAGTATATAGGGGGCATGATGAGAGATAAAGTAGGGGTGGGAATTCCGGTTCTCCTGAGATCCGATATTTGGCCATATTGGATTCAAAACCGAGATCCGATAAAACCATCCATATTGTGTTTTTTTATATTGATCTCGGATCTCGGGTTTTTTTAAATGACTTTCTTGGGCTTGGGCAATGGCACAGCTTATTTGTGTTCCACTTGAGCTGAGCCCATCCCTGGCCCCTCCCTGTGGTAAGTAAGTTGTTACATTTGGTGCTTTTTTTTTACCCTGCCTTGGACTGGTTGCCTTTTTTGAATTCAAAAAAGGCACCCAATCCTGAACGTTCCCTAAGATTTTTAGAGGGGGTAGGGATGTGAGTAGGGGGTGGGCGGTGGGCACTTGGCTGTGCTGGACAATAGTAATGTAGGGATTTTTTTCTCTCTTCCTTCTGGGACCTTGGACTGGGAAGCCATTCTACAGAAGGTTTGGTGTCTGGAAGGACTGCCACAGACTACTGGAGGCATGTGTGTGTGCGTCTGTTGGTAAGTGATGGGTTCCTTTGGGGTTTTATGGGATTAATTACAGGACCCCCTGGCCCCTTAGCAAGGGAAGGAAACTAAATTAATGGAATGGGGACCTAGTGTCTTGGAGTCCCATGGGGGGGGCTGCAGGTCATGAGGCCAGACCATGTGGCCAGGCCATGTTGGAGCATGCAGGAGGAGGCTTTGAAACTCTGCCAATGGGGAATGGGGAAATGTGGCTGGATCCTCCATAGTGGGGTTGTGTGCCATCATGTGCCATCTGATGTCTGGGGGTGGGGAGTGGGGTGCCCCAAGGCAGTGTTTTTTTCTGGCCTGTTTGCTTTTTTGGGGGGTGTTAAATTTATTTTTGTGTGTGGCTGGGGGTGGGGGTTGTCCCAAGACTGTTGTTTTGGTGTGGCCTGTTTGCTTTTTGGGGGGACAATTTTATTTTAGTGTGGGGGTGTCCTTGCCTAAGCATTGCAGACCTTGCCTAAGCCAAGCCTTGCAATGCTTGCAAGTTGATTGTGCTGCTGTAGGTATGAGGTCTGTGTGCCTGCCTGTGCCATGAGGGAATGGTTATGTTATGCAATGTGTGTTTGTGGGGAATTGGGAGTGCCCTGAGAGTTTTGGCTAGAGTTTGTGATGTCTTCTTGAGGTACAGGTTTTTAAAAAAAGAGATTGTATTGTTGTTTCAGGAGGTGCTTTGGTACTGTCTTGGGTGCTTCTCATCGGGTCATGCCCTGGTGTGGGTGCCCCCCCCCCAAGGCTAGATGGTTTGGGGGGGGTGTTGTCCCAGTAGGCCAGAACTGCCACGTTAACCTGGGGAACTCCATGCCACTGTCCTGCAGCGGTGTGATTCGCTTGCTTGTCACCGGAGTCATGTCCTGGTGTGGGTGCCCCCGCAAGGCTAGATGGTTTTGGGCGGTAGGGTGTTGTCCCAGTAGGCCAGAACTGCCCCATTAACCTGGGAAACTCCACGCCACTGTCCTGCAGCAGTGTGATTCACTTGCTTGTCGCCGGGGTCATGTCCTGGTGTGGGTCCCCCCCCCCAAGGCTTAGATGGTTTTGGGGGTGGGGTGTTATCCGAGTAAGCCAGAACTGCCCTGTTAACCTGAGGAACTCCATGGCACTGTCCTGCAGTGGTGTGCTTTGATTGCTTGTTGCCAGGGTAATGTCCTGGTGTGGGTGGGTGTGGGGTGCCCCAAGGCTAGATGGGGTCATGTCCTGGTGTAGGTTTATAAAAAAGAGATTGTATTGTTGTGTCAGGGGTTGCTTTGGTACTGCTTTGGGTGCTTCTTGTCAGGTCATCCCCTGTTGTGGGTGCCCCCCCCAAGGCTAGATGAGTTTGTAGGGTGGGGGTTGTCCCAGTAGGCCAGAACTGCCCCGTTAACCTAGGGAACTCCACTCCACTGTCTTCTGTGTTTGTTTTTTGGTGTGTGTTTACGTGTGTGTGTGTCTGCTGTGTAGTGCATTGTAAATTCCACATGTCAGTTAGTTACTTATTAAAATTATTTTGTTTCCTTTTCTTTTTAAAACCGAAGCTACCAGAGTGTCTTTTGCTGACTGACTGTTGGTGACGTGTCGGACGTGGCACACAAGTAGCTGGTCAGGTAAGTGACACCCCTTCACCCCACCGCACACTGATCCAGACACCTCTAGCCCCACACCCCACAACTCTAGCCCCACACCCTTCCCCCACACCTCTAGCCCCACACCACACACCTCTAGCCCCACACCCCACACATCTAGCCCCACACCACACACCTCTAGTCCAGCACCTCACACCTCTAGCCCCACACCTCTAGCCCTGCACCCTTCCCCCGGACCTCTAGCCCCACACACCACTAACCCCACACACGTCTAGTTCTGCACCCTTCCCCTGCACCCAGGGCCAGCCCTAGGGTTTGTGGGGCCATGTGCGAAATCTTGGTGTGGGGCCCTAGTTGCATCATTAGGCCCTGCCCATTTATGCAAATACACAAATTTGCATATTTTGCATAAATGTCCTTCATATCTGCACACATGCCTTGGGCCCTCTTTAGTCTCAGAACTTTTTACCCCTTAGCTTCCCATACAGAGCACCCCCTTGCCACTTGTCTCAAAGATCCATCCACCCCCTTGTGTAAACCACCCTAACATGCCAAAGTACCCCCTCATCTAACCCCTTCTCCAAGTTTCACCTCCTGAAAATATAGGGAGGGAACAGGAGAAGATGGAGGGCAGGGAATTATTGATTTTTTGCAAGAATTTGGCAGTAATAGTCAAAACAAATGAAAATAATCAAGCAAAAGTGTTCCTATATAGTAATAACAGAACAAATGTCTTTTTCAACAAGACATTTTGGAGACAGGCCGGACTTCTGTATGTTTATAGTTAGTCCCAGCTTCACGCATAGATCTAGAGTGAAGCAAAGGTTGGCATTTAAGGTGTCTGGGGTATTAGCAACCAGTAACCAGTCATTTAGGTATGGGGAAATGGCAATGCCCTGCTTATGAAGGAAAGCTGTGACTGGGGCCATAACCTTAGTAAAGACCCTAGGAGCCAAGGAGAGTCCAAATGGTAATGAACAAAACTGAAAATGCATGGAGTCATGGGTGAAACGGAAGAATCTTCTACAGGAGGTATGAAATCTAAGATGAAAATAAGCATCTTTTAGATCAATAACTGCATACCATTTACACTGCTTCAGGTGGGTTTTTTAATTGTCCATTCCAAATTGTTCTTAAATTAAATCTGGTGCTGGATAGTGATTTGAAACAATCTACTAAAAGATCATAGGATTCCAAATAGAGGAGATACTCCTATTGGTTATCTGGGAGATCCATCTCAGTAGATCAGGTAACCGTGCCACTAGTCCTTCAATACTTGTTGGACCTGGCTGAGAAAGACCTTGTGCACTCTTCTATAAGAGTGTATCTCTCAGCAATAGCCCAGCATGTTGCCCTCCCAAATTCCCAATCCCTTTTTGGTCACCCTTTGGTAAAAAAGCTTCTTAAGGGACTAATTGTCCTCTGCTGTTGTACCTGCAGGGTGACAGAAAAGAAAGACTACTGTGAGTGCTGGGGGGGTGGGGGGCAGCGAAGAGGCAGGCTGAGAGGGCTGACCTGTCCCCTCCACCACCCGGAAGTAGCCGGGGGCTTTAAAGAATATTTAACTTGTTGATTATTTTAAACTGTTTTATACTTGTTTTATATTGTTTTTATTGTTGGAAGCCACTCCGAACTGTTCGCAGGAGGGGCGGGTACAAATGCTATAAATAAATAAATAAATAAATAAATTTCCCCCTCACAAACACCCCATTTCTCAGTGGGATCTGAACTTTGTTCTAGATCAAATGACAAAACACCCTTTCGAACCTGCAGAACAATCTGACCTGTTCCACTGGTCTCTGAAGACTGCCTTTTTGGTTGCCATCACGTCCCTTAGGCGGGTGAGTGAACTCGCCGCTATATCTATCAAGGAACCTTACTTCTCAATCTTCCCAGACAGGATAGAGATCTCTCTCCATCTGTCGTTTATCCCTAAAACGGGGTCCAGATTTCATATGGCACAAAAAATTGTCCTCCCAGTATTCCTCCCTCCACTTCATGAGTCAGAAATCTTAGCCAGATTTAATTTAATTTAATTAATTTATACAAAATTTCTATCCCCCCCCTCCCCCCCACAGAGCAGCCCGGGTTGGCGAACAGCAAATATAAAAACAATAAAACAATAAAAACAGATTTCACACTTTGGATGTTAAGAGAGGTTCTGCTCTATTTAGACAAGACCCAGCAGTGCAGATGGACTGACAATTTGTTCCTCTCTCCTTCCCTTCCCAAGTTAGGGCAAAAAGTTTTATCCCAAACTATCTCAAAATGGTTAGTGCATTTGATCTCCTTTGCCTATGAGCAGGCAGGAAGTCCATCCCCGCCTTATTTAAAGGCTCATTCTCGCAGAGGTATGGGTATTTCTTCAGCAGCATTTTGCAACATCTCTCCTCTCAGGATGGCAGGGCTGTGACCTGGATTTCCCTGCATACATTCATTAAGCATTATGCTTTACATCTCCATTCTGAATCTGACCCCTCTCTGGGAGTATCTATATTTAATTCTCTAATTAAGACTTAATAATCTGGTTTACTAACAATGGTTTTGTCATTGAAAAAAAAAAAAAAGAGGAACTTTTAAACTAAGTTGACAGAATAAACTTACACACTTTTTGCTTGCAGAGGTATATTGTTTTTATTCTATAAGAAAATTCCCCCACCGCCTTTATCTAGGCTTGGTACACTCCCATTTGTGAGAATGGGAGGAGCCACTCGAAGAAGAACAGAAAGTTGCTAACTTGTAAACAAGGTTCTGCGAGATGGCGCCGAACATTCTCACAAATACCTACCCTTCTGAAACCCCCTCTCAGCCCACAAGGAATTTTCTTCCTGCACGCTTAGGGTTGGAAGGAACTGTTGGGTTTGGGCAGGAAGGTACCTTATATACTGTGGGGGCATGAGACCGTCATGTAGTTTTTCAAAACTAGTGAGCTTGGTCTCTGCAGGTAAGAGAAGCGTGCGCAAGCAGAAACCCATTTGTGAGAATGTTAGGAGTGAGCTTGAAGAACCTTGTTTACTAGGCAGCAACCTTCTGTTCCAAATCCTGGCTCCCTGAGCTGGGGCATGCGGGACAGGTAGCAAGTGGTGAGGCAGGGGAGGGACAGGGATGGAGGGAGAGGGGATATACTTTCTTACCTCCCCACCCCCGCACTGCAGGGCTACAGCTGAGCAAGGGCTAGCAGCTATGACAGCGGGGGCCGGGCCAGCCTGGATTTTGAATTCAGGTGGCGCTGCCTCCACCGGAGCAACAGACCAGGGTCCAGGAGCAGGGCCCCAGCTCCCATGGGGCCATGTGTGACCGCACATGTTGCACATCCCTGGGGCCAGCCATGCCTTCACCCGTCCTCCACATCTCTAGCCCCACAAACCTCTAGACCCACACCTCTAGCCCCTCACCCCACACCTCTAGCCCCACACCTCTAGCCCCGTGCCATTCCCCCACACCCTTCCCCCACAACTCTAGCCCCACACCCCACACCTCTAGCACCACACCTCTAGTCCCACACAACACACCTCTAGCCCCACACCCTTCCCACACACCTCTAGCCCCACACACCTCTAGCCCCACACACCTCTAGCGAGTTCCCCCCGCCCCTAGGTAGTTCCCACCCCTGTAGCTAGTTCCACCCACTTCTAGGTAGTTTCATCCCCCCATAGCTAGTTCCACCCACCCCATGGTAGTTCCCACCCCTTAGCCAGTTCCCCCCACCTGTAGGTAGTTCCTCCCACCCGTAGGTAGTTCCCACCCCTGTAGATAGTTCCCCCTGCCCCCAGATAGTTTATTATTATTTCTATTTATTTGACAAATTGTTACCCCGTTTTTCCCGCCACAGGGGGCCCAGACCGGCTAACAATAAAAATTATAAATATAATATCAAAAATGTAAACATTTTAAAACATAAAACACAGAACAGGGGAAAAAACCCACACATAAACTCCTCTTACCTACCCACTAGCATCACCTCCGTCTTTTAAGAATTCAGTCACAGTCAGTTAGTCCTCATCCAGTCTCCCACAGCTGCCAGACACCGGGTAAGCACCGAGACAGCCGGGCCTGGGCCAGTCGAAAATGAGAGATAAAGTTGGGTGTCATCCGCATATTGATGACACCTCACCCTGAACTCTCTTGCTGAGTGGCTGCATATACAAGTTGAACAGGAGAGGGGACAGAACCAAACCCTGCAGAACCCCACAGGGGAGGTCTTGGTAAGATGAAAAATAATCACTGAGTACCACCCGCTGAGTTCTTCCAGTCAGGAATGAGCAGAACCATTCAAGAATGATCTCGCTCACCCCTGCACTGTCCCACAGGCACGTCACCAACATCTCGTGATCAACGGTATCAAATGCTGCCGAAAGATCTAAAAGGACCAATAGGGTCGATCTACCCTGGTCCTTTTCTCAGCAAAGATAATCCACCAAGGCCACAAGTGCTGTCTAATTGCCATGCCCCAGATGAAAACCAGACTGTGAAGAATCAAGACAACCGACGCGGTCAAGATGCGTGGTCAAGTTCCCCCCACCCCTACGTAGTTCCCACCCCTGTAGCTAGTAGGGATGTGAGAACAGATCATGATTCGGGTTCGGTCATTTGGTCAGGTTCGGTCTGGTCATTTGGTTCGGTCACCGAGTTCAGGTTCGGTCGTTCAGTTCGGTCAAGTTCAGTTCGGTTTCGTCATTCGGAAAAAGGTATCACTAGATCCCGTGATTGTGCCGGAAACCGGAAATTCAAGTGTGTGTGTAGCTCGTGTGGGTGAGAGCATGTGTGTTGTGGCTGGCTGGGTGTTTTGTTTTGTTTTGTGTATTTTGGCTGTGTGGTGTGTTAGTTTTACTGTTGGTTTGGTTTGGCTGGTTGGTGAGTGTTGGTGGGTGACTGTTGGCTGTCTGGGTTTTTTTTTTAAATGAAGAAGAGTGTTCTAATTAAATTCTGGGGGGCTAAGGTGGTGTTCCCAAAGCTGGTGGAGGTGGAGGAGGAGGAGGAGGAAGAGGTCGCTGTCCCAGCCCCTGGAGCTTCGGTGGTGGTGGTTCCAGAGCCGGTGGTGGAGGAGCAAGTGGGCACAGGAGGTGCTGCCAGGTTTGTAAACTTTTTTTTTACTTTGAGGAGAAGAAAGGCTCTATCCGTTAGACCGAGCTCACTGGCGTGCGGGTGGGTGTGTGGGTTGTGAGCATCAGTCAGGCACAAACAGTGGGCATCAGCGGGTGGCAGCAGATGTCTGCCACAGAGAGAGAGGGTACTGTAGTGTGGGGGCGCTCTTCCAGAAGTCAGGCATGGGCACGAGCAGCACCCCCACTCAAACATGTGCCTGCCATCCATGCCGAGCAAGGGTCTCCGCTCTCCAGTTTCCAGCCCTACCTAGCACCCCCAAATAAGGGCAGGATTTGAACATGCCAGCCAGGGTCTTTCCATTGCTATCCCTCCCTAGCAGCACCCCAAGGAGGGCAGGATTTGCACGTCCCTCCCAACCAGGGTCTTTCTAGTTGCCATCCCTAGCACCCCAAAGAGGGCAGGATTTGCATGTGTCAGACAGGGTCTCACCATTGCCATCCCTAGCATCCAAAGAAGGGCAGAATTTGTACATGCCAGCCAGGGTCGCTCCATTTGCCATGCCTAGCATCCCCTAACACCCCAAGGAAGGCAGAATTTTCACATGCCTACAAGGGTCTTTCCAGTTGCCATCGCTATTAGTACCCCAAGGAGGGCAGGATATGCACGTGCCAGCCAGGGTCACCATCTCTGGTTGCCATCCCTACTAGCACCCCCAAGGAGGGAGGACTAGAGGTATCATCATAAATGCATGATATTACTTAGGTGTTGTTTATGTGTTCCTATTTCAGAGAGGGTTAGGATGAGGAATCCTCCAATGCCGGTACCAGACACAGGAGGACAACACCAAGTTGGAGATAGCCAGTGCCACCCACAGACAGTGGGCATGGGCAGACAAGGTCCAATGTCTGGAGGTGGTATCATAAGGACAATGGATTCGCTGTCTGCAAGGTAAGGCATGGGGGCTGGAACAACAGGGTATGCATTGCCCTGTGACCTGTTAGGAACGGAAGTCCCCTGCCGAGAGAGATTGGTTGGCACCCACCCACTTGTGGAGACAGAATGCATGCAGGGCTTGACACAGACCATTGGTCTGATGCAGTATGGCACGTCTTATGTTCCTATCTTTTTATGTTCTTTAGACCTGTGGGAAAAGATTTAAAAGGGTCAGAGAGGGGACCACATCAGGCCTAATCTCCCACATAGAGAAGCTTCATGGGGAGAAGGTGGTTTGGCTGCAGGACTCTGGTGTGGCTGTGGAGCTGGAGCATCAGCACCAGAAGAAGGGAGGGGAAGGCAACACAAAAGAGATGCCACAAAAGACCTTCCCCCTCCTCCAGGTTCGATGTGGTCCCCTGGGCCCTGGGAGTCTGCAGCGGCAAGGGCCTTTCGGGCAGAGGTGGAGAGGCCCACTCGGGACTTCCTGGCTGGCCTGCAGCAGCAAGCAGCCACCATGGAGAACCGACTGGTGGAACGGTTCCAGGCAGTCGAGGTACTGGAACAGAAGGTCAAGGTGTACTCTCACTACGTCTCAACGTACATCTCTGCCAAGATGGCCGACCTGGAACTCTTCTGCCAGTCGGTCTCCCAATGGCAGGTGGATGTGGAAGGGTCCATTGACTATGTCGTCGAACACGACTACCAAATGCCGGCAGGTGTGATGCCCCCTGCCCCTAGCTCTGCCTTTCCCCCAAGTTCCGGTGGGCAGGGCCAAAGACTGAGTACAAGTTGATAAGTTTCCTTTCTAGTTTAAGATGTTTGTTTTTTGTTTTATAATGTTATTGTTGTTGTTTGTTGTTGTTTTTGTTAATAAAAGTTATATTTGTTGTTATTGTTATGAGCTTTGTTTATCCTGTCCAATCTTTCATCCCTCTGTGCTGAAGTGTTCTGGCTGGCAGGTGGCAGAATCTCATACAGCTTGTTGATCCCTACCAGCAGCACCTGGCACCACATGTAGCGTAGTTAAGGTAATTAGGGCTGTAGCGGCATGCCGCGGCGGCAGCTGTTGCCGACGGAAACCCCTATTCCGCACATCATGGCACGGTTCAGCGGAGGCAGCTTTCTGAGGGCTGCGGCTGCGGTTTGTCGCTAATGGTGCCACGGCATCGGAACTGGAGAACAGAAGTGAAACTTTTGAGGACTACAATAATAAGCAGCGCCAACTCCCCTTTCTGTGGTCCGCGGAATCTTTGTGGTTATCTGATCATTGTATCATGTTTCCGCCACCCGGAATACAAGGTATCACGAGACCCGGCGGCATGATCAACCCTCAGACCCTGCTGACGACACACACATGCCCAATTTCATTGGCTAGGGCTTTCCCAGAGAGACATGTCCCGCCTTCACCATTAAGTATAAATAGGTGTGTTTGTAGCTTGTTTCTCCCTCTTGATCCCCAATCGCAGTGAGAGTGAGTGACTG
>QEPC01008297.1:223895-236309 GCA_003113815.1 Sphenodon punctatus | reverse complement strand
GGAGGCAGATAATTAGTTTCGTTTCTTGCAAGCCTCTCCACCCCTGGTGCCTGGAAGTCTGCTCCTCAGTGACTGACACCTCCCTGTAATGTTTGACCTTCCACTGAACCTTTTTTTGCCACCCAAACTCATCCGAACGCGATCCAAACTGACCGAACTGTTCGGCCATTTTGCCGTTCGGTTTGTTCGGTATGTTCGCGTTTGCGTTCGGGTTCGAGTTCGGTCATCCAAACAGGCTGAGTTCAGGCCGAACTCCAAACTGCCGAAACGCATTCGCCCATCCCTACTGGAGAGGCTCCTGCTGCTGTTCTTCCCCCCCCTGCTCCTGCTGGTAGAGGCAGCAGTTGGTGCAGGACACTTGTCTGCTGAAGGAGCCGGGCGACTGGCCGCTGCAGTTGGGAACCCACTGGCATCCACTTTCCCTGCCTTCCCCCTTAGCAGCAGAGCACTATGGCATGACTTCAGGTGCCTCACCATTGAAGTTGTCCCAAGGTTGGCAACCACCTGCCCATGCTTCACCAGCTTATTCACCAGCTTATTGCACAAAGTGCACTGCATGTCTCTGGGATCATCTGCCCACACCAGTGTAAATTGTTCCCGTACAGAGGATTTCCCCCCTGCTCCTGCCTTCTGGCCCGCCTCGTGTGACGCACTCCTGCCAGCGCTGCTGGGAGGGGAAGAACTTGGTGGCACTGGAGACACAGCTCTGGGAGGAGGCTCAGCCATCGCCTCAGATCCAGACATCTCCTCTGCAGCACTAGTGTCTCTCTGACTCACTGTCTGCGATCACGGTGATGTCCTCTGAAAGGGAGTACTGGGATCCTGAGTACTGCTGGCACTCTCCCTGTGCCCTCCTTTATAGCTGCTTCTGCTGCTACTCCTCTCCCTACTGCCATTACCCGGGGATTGGGCCCTGTCTCTAGCAGTCGGGGTGGGATCCACCAGCTCTGGACTGCTGGAGATCACCTCCATAATGGGGGACATTGGTGGCCTTGGAGGAGCATTGGAAGCAGCAGCACCTGCTCCTGCAACCTCAGCAGGAACAGCCGCAGCCTCATGTACTGCAGGCCTTCCAGTGCCTTGCGTGGCAGTGGAGGGCACTTCCAGGAGGCGACGCTGAGCCGGTGAAGCCTGTTGCCCTAAAGCAGGCCTGCGGAGTTTGGGGCATGGTGATGTGCTTGGGCTACTGCTGCTGCCTGCTGCCACTCCACTGGCACAGTCCCTAGCCCTACCACCTCTCCCACGTACCCCATTGCCTGTCTTATGGTGTATATATATATAAAACTCAATTTTTTAATCTAATATATCTGTCTCTACACTAAATCTAACTGCTAGTAACTATTCTAAAACCTATGGAACTAAATGAAATATCCTAATAACTACAAAGGCCTTGTCCTACAAACACACTGTATCTCTATCTATCTCTCTAACTAAGCTAACTACTATGTATATCTATCTAGTAACTATCTATCTAATATCTATCTATGTATCTATACAATATTACACAGCGGAAACAGAAAGAACACAGGGAGGGGTACAAAACTGAAATGAAAATCAATCTAATAATAATCCTACTCTAAATAAATCCTAAACTTCAAACAAGGGAAGGGAATAATCAGGGATGGAATAAGAGGGAGAGGGAAAGGATTCAAAAGAGGGGGGAGGGAGTAAGGAAGATTGAACGCAGGGAACACAGGGAGGGGTAAAAACAAAAAATAACACCTAAATCTATCTAATATAATCTAAATAAATGATAATATGGAGGTAAATGGGTTGAATGGGTGAAATAGAAGGAAGATGACAATGGATTGGGGAGCTGGGAACTGCTGAGAGAGGGAGCCTTCTGAAAACGCCTGCTGTCAGGAACAGTGACTAGCTCAGAAGGTGTTGGGAAGGGGGGAGGGCAATGAGTTTTGTTACTTTCTGTGCCCGCCTCACCGCAAGCCCCATTGGCTCCATGCAGCCTAGCCTGTGGCCAATCGCAGACTGAAAAGCCAGTGGTCTGAAGAGAAAAGGAATGGTGATTGGGGAGGCTGGCTGCTACTCCAAGCCTCTCCATCACTGGTGCCTGGAAGTCTGCTGCTCAGCTGAACCCACCCCCCGTGCCTGCCTGTGTCAGGCAGTGCTCACCAACTGGCAGGGATCATGTTTCTCCCACCCGAACTCTTTCCAAACCGTCCGCACTGTTCGGTCATTTCGGAGTTCGGAATCAAGTTTGGTTCAGTCGGTTCAGGTTCGGTCGTCCGAACAGACCAAGTTCAGTCCAAACTCCGAACTTCTGAACCGCATTCGCACATCCCTAGTAGCTAGTTCCCCCCCACCTCTAGGTAGTTCCCACCCCTGTAGCTAGTTCTCCCCACCCCAAGGTAGTTTCCCCCACATAGCTAGTTCCCCCCCACCCCTAGGTAGTTCCCAGCCCTGAAGATAGTTCCACCCACCCCTAGGTAGTTCACCCCCCTTAGCTAGTTCCCTACACCCCTAGATAGTTCCCCCCCTTAGCTAGTTCCCCCACCCCTAGTTAGTCCCCCCAGCTAGTTCCACCATCTACTAGGTAGTTTCACCCCCCCATAGCTAGTTCCACCGACCCCTAGGTATTTCCCACCCCATAGCTAGTTCTACCCACCCCTAGGTAGTTACCCCCCTTATCTAGTTACCCCCACTTGTAGGTAGTTCGTTCTCCACCCCTCTTTTAGTTCCCCCCACCCCTAGGTAGTTCCCACTCCCATAGCTAGTTCCACACACCCATATGTAGTTCACCCCCCTTATCTACTTCCCCCCACCCATAGGTAGTTCGTTCACCACCCCTCTTTTAGTCCCCACCACTCCTAGGTAGTTCCCCCCCAACACAGTTACCACCCCACACAGACACACACACACACACACACAGCACCACACCTCATCCTCTGTTGCCGGTGGTCCTTTCTTCTATTTCGCAACTCAATTATGAGTGGTCGTGGAAAGAAGAAATAGACCATGAGTGAGTGCTGGAAGAGGCCAGCCTCTTCCTAGACAGCCGACTCAGTCTGGCACAGAGACACCAGAGGTAGGGTCACCTGTGGCCTTGACCTCGTGGACACCAGCCTCAAGCGTGCTCAAGCTTACAGGCTCTGGATGTGCCTTGAATGTCCCAAAGAGGCCGGGATGGGGGGAAGGTGCTTCCTCCTCTCTGGCACTGACTAGCAGTAAGAAGAAGGGAGCTCTTTCTTCCTCTGCTAGTGCAGTGGGCCATCTGCCAGCTACCTCCACTGCTGCTGCTGCTGCTCCTAGTGTGCAGCTCTCCCTAGTGAAGTTGCTTTCCCTCATGCACATGCCTACTTCCCCACCCTCTACTCCTGTCGACACACATTCTAGCGTGTCTGCTTCCCCGCCCTCTCCCCTTGCCGACACGCATCCTAGCACGCCAGCTCAGGTCCCTCTCACCACATTCACACACTCTGATGCACCAGCTAGCACCACCCCTTCCGCAAGTGTTATGACCACTACCTTTGAGAGGTCAACCGCCAGTCGTGCTGCTCCTGCCCTCCCAGGAACTAGCACAAAGATCACATCATGGGTGTGGTCTCAGTTTGATATCTGGGTGCAAGATACCTCAAAGGTAGTGTGCATGCACTGTAATTCCAAGGTCAGTCGTAGTGGCACAGATCCCCTGACATATGGCACCTCTGGCCTTCACATTCACTTGAGACGGCACTATGGGAACATACGTGATCCTATGGAGTGTCGTTCCAAGCGACGGCATGGGGAGGTTCCAGTTGCAGAGGGTGCAGATGAGAGTTCAGAGAAGGAACCCTCTTTTACTCCCACTGCAACTGCTACCGCTGGGCCGTCTGGTGATGGTTGTACCCCCACCACGAAGCCCCCGCAGAGGAGAAGCGCTAGCCGCTCCACCCAGCCCACCCCTTCACAATCCCGGTCCTTGTCCCAGCCCACTGTAAATGCATTCTGGGGAAGGAAGATGCCATTTGCATCCAGCCACCCTTGGGCTGCGACCATCACCAAGGCAATTGGGGAAGTGATTGCCCTGGATGAGACGCCGTTCAACCTGGTTGAGGGTGTCAGATTCCAATGGCTGCTTCAGTTGCTGGAGCCATGTTACAGGGTCTCCTTCTGCAAAGCCTTCCACTCGAAGGTTATCCCATCTCTGTACAGGAGGGTGCAGTCCCGGCTCCAGGCAGAGTTCTCCCGTGCAGAGGGGTCAGTGGTACATTTTACCATGGACCTGTGGACTATCAAGAGTGCGGTCATGCATATTTGTTGTTGACTACACACTGGTGGCAGATGTCACCAGTCCCTGTCACCGGTGCAGCGGTGGGCAGCAGCAGCAGGAGCGGTGTTGACTGGAAAGCTTCGGTGGGCATTGTTGCATGCCCAAATGCTTGATAGCCAGCACATGGCGGACAATATACTCAAAGAGGTGAATGGCATGCTGGATGGGTGAGTCCACTGCCAAGGTTCAAGCATCAAGGTAATTTAATTTGTAACCAATAGTGCCAAAAACATGATTGCAGCCATTACTCATTGTGGCTATATTCATGTTTGCTGTGGTATGCACCTCCTAAACCTTGTGGTTCAGGTTTCCTTGAGTGGAACCAAGGGCTTTGAGGCACTCCTTGAAACTGCCTGGAAGATTGTCGGATTCTTCCATCAGTCAGTTTCAGCCAGCCGGGCACTGCGAGAGAAGCAGGAGGAGTTAGCTTCCAAGCTTCAACAGCTAGTACAGAATGTGGCCACAGGGTGGAACGCCACCTTTTTGATGCTGGAACATCTCCTGGAGCAGAAGGAGGTGCTGCATACCCTTTGCTTGTCACAGAGCATTGGAGCAACACCCCTCACCAGGGAGGACTGGACAGTGGTGGAGCAGCTTACGCAGGTTCTGGAACCATTTCACCAGGCCACTGGTGAGCTGAGCATGGAGATCGCCACTCTGAGCCAGGTGAGCCCGCTCTTTATGATCCTGCTTCGACGTATGCGAGGCATGCTCTCTCGCACTGACCTGCATGGGTCTGTGAGGGTGCTAGCGAAGAAATTGGTCAAGGAGCTGAATCAGCGTTTCGACGCCTTGAAAGCAAGTCAGTCACATTTCCTAGGCATGCTACTCGACCCACGAATCAAGAAGAACATGACCTTGCATGTCGAATCCTTTGATAGCTACAGGGTCAAGCTCATTGATGAGGTGTGACAGTATTGCCTGGTGCAGGAGCCCCCACTGCCAGGGGCAACTACTGTTTCTACAGGGATTGCAAGTGGGCGCCGTTCCACCTTGTGGTTTTCTGGGCTGGCGGACATGGCGGAGGAGGATGCAGATTACGGTAGTGCTGCGGAGCAACAGTATATGACAAACACAATTGTGTCTCAATATCTTGTTGAGCCCACCTGCCCTGCTGACATCGGCCCCTTGCCCTACTGGTCCCAGAAAATGTAGGTGTGGCCCCCGCTTGCAAAGGTAGCATTGCGGAACGTCTCATGTCCTCCAACGAGTGTATCATCAGAGCGCATATTTAGTGTGACTGGAGACATCGTCAGCCCACATTGTTCCAAAATAGACCAACTGTTCCACAGTCTTCAGGTCCTTCTCAAGATGAACCTTCCCCTTCTTGGGTTCATGGAGGGCAATACACTGATGTTGTCTGATTGCCCAGCCCCTGGATACCATCTTCTGCTACGTTCACTCCCCTGCACCTGTGTCCATCCTGACAAGATTCAGGCAATTCCATCAGCCTGCAAATTGGTAAGTGGTGGCATTGACGAGCTTGTAGCAGCAGCCCTTGGTTTGCGCTTAAACCGCAGCATGGAACATTCCCAGTCTGACCACTCCACCAGGGAAAAGTAGTAGAGAAGTATTACTTCCTTCCCATTCAAATTTATTTTTTAACACAGATCATTCGTCTGCCACTTTGGTGTCTGCCGGCCACCGAGGATTTGGTTTGTATTATCCCTCCTTCAACCCCATTCCACCAGGAATGGCAAGGAGGTATTTATTTGCTATTTAGAGCTCTTTTAGGAGCTGTTTCAGAGCCCCCCTGGGGTTCCTCTGTGAGAACCCCATCAGATACCTGTGTGGCGCCTGATGTGCAGTGCGTGCACGTATGAACACACACCAACACACACAAACAGACCCCCCCTCCTTCACCCTCGCACGCTCTTCCCAAGAGTCTGTGGTTGAAACCCCTAGCCTCACCTGAGCCCAACCCTCCTCCTCACACTCAGAGACCCCTCCTTCACCCTCTTGCACTCATCCAAGGAAGCTGGGGGGTGGTGGTGACCCCTAGTCTCCCCTGACCCCCACCCTCCTCCTCACACACAGGGCCCCATTTCACCCTCTTGCACTCATTGAAGGAGACTGGGGCAGTGGTGACCTCAAGCCTACACTGACCCCCACCCTCCTCCTCACACACCACCCAAGTCTCTTGGGATGGGGGCTCTGTGTGTGAGGAGGAGGGTGAGGGTCAGGGGAGTCTAGGGGTCACCACTACCTCGGCTTCCTCGGATGAGCGCAAGAGCATGAAGGAGGGGGGGGCCTGTGTGTGAGGAGGAGGGTCAGGGTCAGGGGAGACTAGGGGTTTCACCCACAGACTCTTGGGAGGAGCGGCACACACTGGAATGAAGCACCCCAGCAGGGTCCTTTCCACCCCAGAAACCCCCCTCCACTACACACACACTGGAATGGAGCACCCCATCAGGGTCCTTTCCACCCCAGAAACCTCCCTTCCATATGCACACACTGGAATGGAGCGCCCCAGCAGGGCCCTTTCCACCCCAGAAACCCCCCTCTCATACGCACACACTGGACTGGAGCGCCCCAGCAGGGCCCTCTTCCACTCCAGCAGCCCCCCTCCCACAAACACACACTGTAGTGGAATGCCCCAGCAGGACCCTTTCCATTTCCACACCCCAGTGGAATGGAGCACCTCAGCAGGGCCCTTTCCACCCTGGGAATCCCCTCCCATATGCACACACTGGAATGCAGCACCCCAGCAGGGCCTTCTTCCACCCCAGCATCCCCCCTCCAATACATAGAGTGTAACGCCCTAGCAGGGCCCTCTTCCACCCCGGCAGCCCCCCTCCCACAAGCACACACTGGAGTGGAATGCCCAAGCAGGGCCCTTTCCATTTCCACACCTCAGTGGAATGGAGCATCCCAGTAGAGCCTTTTCCACCCTGGCAGCCCCCCTCCCACAAGCACACACTGGAGTGGAATGCCCAAGCAGGGCCCTTTCCATTTCCACACCTCAGTGGAATGGAATGCCCCAGCAGGACCTTTTTCACCCCAGCAGCCCCCCTCCCACTAGCAAACACTGGAGTGGAATGCCCCAGCACAGCCCTTTCCATTTCCACACTTCAGTGGAATGGAGTGCCCCAGCAGGGCCCTCTTCCACCCCAGCAGCCCCCCTCCCATATGCACACATGACAGAAACAAATGTGCAGAACTTTGCCCACCCCCACACCCAGGAAGAGGTTCAGAGGGCATTGGAAAGGTGGAACCTCTTCTTGGGGGCAGGGGCAAGCCCCCCCATGAACCACCCCAGCCCCCCTCCCATATATAGAACGGAGCGTCCAAGCAGGGCCCTCTTCCACCCCGGCAGCTCCCCTCCCATATGCACGCACATATGACAGAAACAAATGTGCAAAACATTGCCCGCCCCTACCCCCAGGAAGAGGTGCAGAGGGCATTGGGAGGGTGGAACCTCTTCTTAGGGGTGGGGGCGGGCCCACAATCTCACTTTTCCTCTTTCACCTAAACTCTAGTCTGCCCCCCCTCAGCCATCTGGTGGGTCCCCACCACCACTGCACCTCCAGATGCGATGGGACTGCAGGCTCGTGGGGTTTTTTTGCAATAAAAATAATACATCAGCCTGCAGTCCTTCTGTGTCTGTCTAGAAGCCTCCAGAACCCAATCTGTGGGACCTGATCTGCAATGGACTGCAATATCTCCCTCCCCCATTGCACCTTCAGATGCAGTGGGATTTCAGCTGGCCTACTGTGGCTTGATATCCCACTACATTTGGAGGCCTCCAGAACTGAAGTGAAGACATCAACTACAATGACATGGTATGGTCAAAGCGATGGTCCTGGACCTCAATGGCAACAGAAGAATGCAATATTTTACTGCCAGGCACCCCCCACCAGACTGCTTCACGATGCATTGTGTTTTTTTTTAAACTTTATTGGGTGTTTCTGTTGAGCGTCTAAAGTCACTAGTCATTGTGTCTGGAGCCTAGACCATGGAAAACTACAGGCAGTCCAGAAGAGATCATGAAACAAAGAGTGTTCCAGTCAGATAACATTACATAAGTGATGGCATGGGGATTGGTGGGTCTGGAACCTCCACTTTTGGGACAGACTCAAAGAGGGACTAAATAATTAGATCTTCATTCTCTGTGTCCAAAATGAAATTCAAACATCTCAGCAGCAGTAACACCTAATTTGCTGTTTTTGTTTTCTTTTCCCCTCCGAGATCTCCGCAGATTCCACACCTTGCATCGCTCTCCCTGTGGACATTGCAGAAAGTAGAAAAAGCTGGGAAGAAGAGAGAGCTGCAACAGAGTTCCCTTTCCCCTGTTCCCCATTGAAACCCATCTTCCCCCTCCTCTCCTCGTGCACCAAAACAAAACCATTTCCCCTCCTATTTCTCCTCTGTCCTGTCGTTCTCTTCCCTTTCATTATCTTCTGATTTGGCTTGTCGCACGCCTCCAAGCCTGAAGGAAGGCTTGTGTCCCAAAGCCTACACCTTCGGAAGACTACAGATGGCCAAGGAGGGCATGAAAATCGAGGATTTGGAGGTTCAGGACAAAGGTAGGAAATGGCAACGTGATCTATTTTTTTCATGCTAGGTTACAGAAACAATGGGGTCCGGTTGAGGGTGGCCAGGTTAAAGGTGGGCGATGGCAACGTGGGTTTTTTCTATTCTGCAGCACAGATAGGACCAAGTGAGGGAAAGGCAGTGACAGGAATGCATTCTATAATCCAAGAGCTATGAGAATTGGACTCATAGGCTACGTAGCTCTTGGGTTAAGCCCTGCCCAGGGCCAAGCCAGCATCACTCTCTCCCATCCTGTTGTTATCCCTGGGAACTCCCGGCCACTTGGTCCAACAGATTTGTACCAAGTTAACAACAGGAGTGGAACAAGTGGACCATGCACAGGACAGTGGGGACACCCCATGTCCCTCACAATCACAAGGAGCAAGACTGCTCATCATCCAGCCCACATTGGCTCAAAGCAAAACTTGGACCGCTACCGCCACCAAGAAGAGGTACAGAGGGCATTGGGAGGGCGGAATGTTCTCTTCCAATAACTGACCCCACAACCACTTCACCTCCAGACACAGTTCTGTCCCCAGGTCTTAGTTGAGTCATGTGCCAGAGTCTGACTAAAGTCTGAGGACACATAGCATCTGGAGGAAGTCACCTCCATAACACCAGCCAGCCATTGCCAACGTGGGACTGACCTCTTCTACACATCATCACGGAATGCAACATCTTCACAACCCATGACTGCACCTCCAGACTTAGAGGGACTTCAGAGTTCTGTGGTGTTCTGTCAGCTTTCCAAGGATCTCATGAAGTTCCTGTACGTTTTGGGGCCTCACAACACCAGCAGCCATGGTACCTCTACTTTGGAGGGAGGTCAATGTTAAGTGGGCACAATTAAAAAATCTGTCTCAAATTCAAACAGCACACGCATTTTTTCTTTTCCCCTCCAATTTCTCAGAGATCTCGTCAGATTCCATGCCTCAATTGCTCTCCCTGTGAACGTTGCAGAAAGTAGAAAAAGCCAGGCAGAAGAGAGAGCTGCAGCAGACAACAACAATGGAGTCCCCTTTCCCCTGTTCCCCACTGAAAACCATCTTCCCCTTCCTCTTCTCGTGCACCAAAACAAAACCCTTTCCCCTCCTATTTCTCCTCTGTCCTGTCCTTCTCTTCCCTTTCATCTCTTCTTATTCAACTTGTCACAGGACTGGGAGCTAACTCAGTCCTCCCAGTTGTCCAAGCCTGAAGGAAGGCTTGTGTCCCAAAACCTACACCTTCAGAAGACTACAGGTGGCCAAGGAGGGCATGAAAATCGAGGATTCGGAGGTTCAGGAAAAAGGTAGGCGAAGGCAACATGATCATTTTGGGGGTCTGGTTAGGGGAAAGACAGTGCATGGGACCACAGAATACTGTCTATCCCCCCAGTAGACAGCTTCAAGGAGTACTCAGGGTTAATGTCCCTCCCTCCAATGTTAACTCTGTGAACTACACTTTCTGGGCTGCTGGTTTAGGCCCTGCCTCAGGGGAGATGGAGAGCCTCTTACTGGAGGTCCCATCCACTGCCTGTCCCCATGGTTGGGGCTATGGTCAAATGGGGAGAGTGAGGGTTTATTTGTGGGTCTCACTAAATTTGGGATTGATTGACACTGTGTTGTGTTTGTTGTGTTGGCATTAGAACTGTTGGAATTGTCAATATGTGGTTGTGGGTGATTTGAGGGGATCCTGGGACACTGAAATAGTGAAAACAAAAAACAATTAGTTTTTTGGCATTATTTCCTATAGGTGGTTGTTTTAGGGGTAGTAATGGATTTGGCTATGATTAAATATTTATTTAAACAGTCACTGTTGGTAAGGTATGGTTGTAAATGTTGGCACTGGAAATATGTGGATCATCATGGGGATCCCAGGGAGTGGGACACAATAGGTTTTGAATCTAGTTGGGGGTTGCACAGGAGTTTTTCATTGAATTGGAGTCTTCACTCACTTGCAAACTAAACTGTGTGCTTGACTGATGTCACGTGCCACTGTGTGAGTGTCCTCCACTGGCAGTTGTTGTGATCTGATTTCTGTTTGATTTGATGATGATGATGATGATGATGATGATGATGATGACAACTTGAGTGCTGTGGGAAAACACCTATTTTTAAAGAAAAAAAAGTAGTAGTGGGGGCTACTGGGGGCTTCTGGGACAAAGTGTAGCCTGATGGTTAGCAGTTAAGGAAACAAGTGAATCTGTCATTGAATCTTTACAAGAGACATGTCTTTATTACAGGTAATTTTGGGGGGTTTTTCCCATTGATTTCAATGGGAAAACTTCCCCATTGATTTCTATGGGAAAACTTCCCCATTGATTTCCATGGGAAAAAATCCAGTACCGGTAATACTGGTTTTAATCCAATAATCTGAGATCTGATATCCGGTAAAACCAGTATCCGATATTTTCCACCAAGTCCCACCCCTGTAATAAAGAAGTGATTCTAAAGCTCTAAGACTGTGTGGACATAGTTAGTCCATCGTAAGATACAGCCACCCTGAGCCGTTTTCAGGAGGGGCGGGGTAGAAATCTAGAAAATAAATAAAATAAATAAATAAACAAATAAATATCTGCCTTCTAAAATATTTGAATAAAATGAAGAAAAACTTAATTTAACAGAAGTTGCTGTCAGAGATGGTGACAATAATTTAAATAAAATTTGATTTCAAACTTGGTTTTAAAAACTGATAAATAAGGAGCAATTTTCAAAACACTAATTTTTGACAAATCATCCTGCATTGAAATATCACAAATTCTTTGCTTCACCATCCTTTTAAATAGAAAGGCAGAAAGACACTTAAACTGGTACTAGTTAAAATCTAATGTCTGAATATCCTTGAGAATTTCTCTGAGCCATACAGAAGGTTCAGAAGCCATAAAAATATATTCTTCCTCAAATACCCATTTGAAGAGTTGGTCATTTGTTTTATGATGGAGAAAATTCCAGTACTTTAAAATCAATGCCAATAGGTCATTTTACATAAGGAAATTAAACCTTTCAGCCTTAAAAAATCCCCTGGGTAGTAATAGGTAAATTCAGTAGAGATTTCATTAAAACAATTCTGTACCACATCTAATTTACTTCCTAATAGTGACTAGAATAGAATAGGTTGAAAAAAACAGTGATGGGAAAATACCCCACGCCAACTGACGGCAACTCTCCTCACCCTCAAGCTAACAGAGAATCTGCTGCTTCCTGGCACAACAGTAGTCACCAGGGGTGGATTGGCCATAGGAGGCACCAGGAACAATCTCAGTGGGCCGCTGCCTCTCATGACATCATGGGGCCAGTCCAGGACAAGCAGGGCTGGGCAGGTGCCCATGGAGCTGGGCTGAGGGAAAACAGAAAATCTGGTAGACTACAGGGGGGAAGGGACTGAAGTCCCCCCCAGGATTTCCCAGGGGCTGTGCCCCCCCAGGCTGAGTCATCAGGGTGTCAGGTGGGAGGGGGTAGGAAGGGGAGAAGCGCCACCCACTCACACCTTTCGCACACGAGGGAGCTCTGTTTGTGAACTGCGAGGAAAGGAGGCCCGTCAGGATAGTGTTTGGGTCTGTTCGTGTGCTTACGCACTCTGAATCTTGACCCCTATCATCATAGGGCACAGAGCTGGGGAACAAGGAAGGGGGTCCA
>QEPC01008297.1:210546-220854 GCA_003113815.1 Sphenodon punctatus | reverse complement strand
CTTCGGCTGGGGGCGCCTGTGCTGGAGGCGGCGTGAAGCCGCTGGTCTCGGTAAGGGGGTTCCTGTGTCCTGGGAGGGGCTGCCGCGCCGGGCAGCGGTGGCGGCGACTGACACAGGGCTGGACGGAGCCTTTCCCTCCCTCCTCCACCCCCCTAGCTGCATTGGGTGGGAGGGGCTGCCAGTTGCCTCCCCCCACCCAGGGCTGGCCTTACCATGGGGTGGCTTGGGGTGCCTGCTCCAGTGGGGGAGGGACTGCACTCAGGGGCCCCAGCTCCCAGCCTGACAGTGGCCAGGAGCTGGGGATCCCGAGTGTGGGGCCCCCCTGAGTCTCGGCCAGGGAGTGAGGGAGAGGTGGGGCCTCTGTCTCTCACTCCCTGGGCCAAGTCCAAGACAGGCAGCGGAGGGAGTCAGGGGGAGTGAGGGAGAGGCAGGGCCTCTGCCTCTCTCTCACTCCCCCTGGTCGAGACTGACAGATAACGGAGGGGGCCACGGAGTGAAGGAGAGACAGACGCCCTGCCTCTCCCACACTCCCTGGCAACTTCTGGTGGCAGCAGGTGGCACAGTGGCAGATTTAATCTGCCGCTGCTGTGCCTGCCCAAGCCCAACACAGGGAGCCAGCAAGCGGGCCTGGCGTGGGGTCCGGGACAGCTGCAGTGATGACAGATGGGGTAAGTGCCCCCGAAATGACCGGGCTTGGGGATGGGCAGAGGGGAGTGCCCCTTCACCCATCCCCACACCTAGGCCTGGGTAATGCCCCCTGATCTAGCCAGGGAGAGCCCCCTGAGCCAGGGAGCACCCCTAGGTCCCTAAGCTGCTGGCGGCTTTACCACCGGTGGGAGAACAGGGCCCCACATTTCTCCCTTGCCCTGGGCCCCACTGCTCCTAAGGCTGACCCTTAGGAGTTTATTTCCCAGCCTGGGAAATAAACCTGGGTGGCCAGCTTCTTGCAGTGCTGCTATGTCTTCACCAGCTCTTCTGGCCAATTCCAGCTTCCTGGTCCCTCCTAGCAGGGCCTCCCAGAGCAACATGGCTGGATGACATAATCTGGCGATGATGTTCTGACAGGCCCTGTTGGTAGGGGCCAGGAAGCTAGAAGTGGTCAGAAGGAGCATGCTGGGTGAACAGAGAGTGGCGCTGCATTAAGCTGCTGCTGGTGGTGCCACCATGTGCCAATGCCTGGCCAGACTCATCACCGAGTCTTGGAGCATGGAGGGAGATGGACCCCCATGCCTTGAGTAAGTGCTGTCTGTCTGAAGTCTGGGAATTTGTGGGGGAGAAGGGGCTGGGACTGATGGCATCTGGGGGGAGGGTTTGAGGGGGTATGGGCAAGGGGCCATTGTGCTGGGGGGAGGGTTTGGGNCTGGGGGGTTGGGGGCAAGGGGTTGCTGTGCTAGGTGGAGGGTTTGGGGGGGAAGGGGGCCAAAACAGATACCCTTTCCACACCAAACCCTCCCCCAGCACAGATGCCCCTTCCTCCCAAACCCTACCCCAGCACAGATGCCCCTTCCCCCAAAACCCTACCCCAGCACAGGTGCTGGGGGGCTTGGGGGTTAAGGGACATCTGTGTTGGGGGGAGGGTTTGGGTGCAAGGGGCTGCTGTGCTGGGGGGTTGGGGGCAAGGGGTTGCTGTGCTAGGTGGAGGGTTTGGGGGGGAAGGGGGCCAAAACAGATACCCTTTCCACACCAAACCCTCCCCCAGCACAGATGCCCCTTCCTCCCAAACCCTACCCCAGCACAGATGCCCCTTCCCCCAAAACCCTACCCCAGCACAGGTGCTGGGGGGCTTGGGGGCCAAGGGGCTGCTGTGCTGGGGGAAGAGTTTTTTGGGGAAGGGGAGAAGCTGGGTGGAATAACTCTTTTGTTGCTCTCCTTTATGCTGACTCTGCTCCCATGCTCTGACTTTGTTTGCTGGACCCCTGCTCTGCCCTTCCCCAGCAGAACACATCCTGCTCTGACTCTGACCAGGCCTCTGCTCTGCTCCACCCTGCTCTGCCCAGTTCTGCTCCTCCTCTTCCCTTCCTTGCCAACTCCTTGGTACCTCTGTGTTCCCTGCTCTGACTCTGGCCCGGTTTCTCTCTCTGACCCCTGCTCTGCCCTGCCTGCTTGTCCCACACCCTTGTTTACCTGTAGCCCTTGCCGCCTGCTCCCTTTTTTCCCTTTAGCTTGGAACTTTAGGGCTAGTATTCCACTGCCTGTTTGACCTCTATGATGAGCTGTGCTCTCCCCTTGTTTGGAGAGCTGCTGAGAGATTCCCCTTTCCCTGCTTTGAATCCCCACAGGCTGTTATGCAGACCCCTCCTGCTTCTCCTGAGCCCTTCCCATAGTTTCCTCCAGGCTCTGACCTGTCTGCCCCTTGAAGTGGGATTGAGACTGTGCCTGTGGCCCTGGCTGACAATATTTGCCTGTAGATTGACAGGGGAAGCTGTACCCTGTTAGAAATGTTGGCAGCCTTTGACACAGTTGAACATGAAGTATTGTTAAGGTGACTGTAGGACCTTGGCAGGCATTTGTGGCGCCTCTCTTGAGCGGCTCCATTCATTCCTGTCAAGGAGGTGATGGAAAATTTCTCATCATCCCCACAGGACCTCATGCGTGGGGTCCCACAGGGTTCCATTTTGTCTCCCCTCCCCTCTTATACCTGAGGTCACTAGGTGAGATCGTGTGTACCTCTGGCGTGTGGTGATGAAACCCATTTCTATCTCTTTTTCCCCCCTTTGGGCCCAGATCCTGCAGTGTTGGTGCTTACAGTGCTTTGCTCCCATATTGAGGATTGGATGTGGGTGAGTCAATTGAAGCTCAGTCCAGACTAGACTGAGTGATGATGGTTGGCCAACCATGTGACCTATGGGGACAGGGACTCCTGTTATTGAGCAGATCCAGCATCCTCTGGTCACTCATGTTTGCAGGCTTGGGTGCTTCTGGATCCTTTGTTGTGCCTAGAACATCAGGTTGCAGTGCTGGCCAGGACTGCTTTCTGCATCTGATGAGACTTCTGTGACCTTTTCTATCAGATTTGGACCTGACCACCATAATCCATGCTTTTCTAACCTTGTGACTATACTACTGCAATGTGCTCTACACAGGACTGACCTTTAAGACTGTTTGGGGGCTGCAGCTGGTGCAGAATGTGATGGTCCACCGTCTGCTGGTGGAGAATTGCTGGGAGCACATTACACTGGTGCGCCAAAGTCTGCAATGACTGTCAGTAGCTTTCTGGCCACAAATCAAGGTGGTGGTTTTGACGTATAAAGCACTAAACAGCTTGGGCCTCACATAACTAAAGGACCACCTTTACTTCTGTATTCCATTGTGCTACCTCAGATCAGCTGGGGGTGCCCTCTTGCAAGTTCCATCACTGCACCAGGGGCACGCAGAGAGGCATTCCCAGTGGCTGTTCCACATCTTTGGAATTCTCTTCCCCTAGAGCTTTTGTCACAGCCTGAGCATTTTCTGGAGGCAATGCAAGACCTATTATTTGATCAAACTTTTAGCAGGTGAGGATAAGGTTTGGAGTTAGGGCAGAAGTAGGTTTAAGTTAGATTGTTGTGCTGTTTTATGATCTTATTGGTTTTATATGTTTATGTTGTAAGCCTCTCTGAGCCTTTGAGGCTGGGCAGGGTATAAATCAAAATAAATAAAAGCATAAATATTGTCCCCCAACAGTGATCCTGGCAGGGAGTTTGCTGTAGGATGATAGCTGTATCAAACCCACCTCCATATTGGCTGGTCAGTTGGCTAGCCTGCCTGCACCAACACAACCTTAGTGCTACCTTCACCATACTCGTGTGCTAGGGCTCTGCCAGCCCACAAGTGCCTGCCTCCCACCCATGTACTCCTGTGAGCAGGGCTCCCCCAGCTTAGAAAGCACACAGGAAGCAGGACCTGGAAGAGCCACAGTGGGGGAAGAATCTGTCAGCTTTAATAAAGATGAGTGGTACTGGCTAGAGACAAACACACCAGGGGCGGGAGCTGTGGGCGGGAGTCACCACTAGGATACAGGAGTATTTTTTCCAATGTTCTTGAGGGAAACCTGCTGGTTACTGTCAGCTGCAGAGTCCAAGGCCTGATTTCCCCTTAGCACAAGGGGCCCCAGACCTTTTCCAGTGTGTGTGGTTCAATTGGACAGTCCCTGGGCTATGGATGCATGGCTTGGGATGAAACAGAATTAATTGATCTCAACTCTGTTGTCCTGGGGGGAAGCAGATCCCCTCCCTTTGGGCTCAAGCTGGGATGACTCAGGCCAGTCTGTCTTTCCCCTGGTGAACAACTCTCTCTCTTTATATTTATGCTGTTGTAAGTCGCCTTCTTGAGAAGATAGAAAAGGAGTGACTTTCTGAGCCACAGGGGATCCTGGAGTCATGAAGGGCACCAGGCACCCTGCTCGGTCATAGCATGGACCCTGGGATGTACAAAGCCTCTTTCAACCCCCCACTTCCAATACACACACACACACACACACACTCCTCCTCCCTCTAAAGCAGGGCCTGCTCAGGGCTAGCTACACCAAATCCAAGCACTGTGCACATACAGTAGCAATTGAGCCTATATGAATGAGGATCCCAAGGCATCATAACGCACGGAGCCAGCAGCCTGTGCTCCCTCCCCTGGGCAAGCACACAGCTCAGGAGAGAGGGAACAGCCCAATTTTCTCTTCCACCCTTTTGAGAAGACAACAGACTGTACCCCTCCCCCAGAGCAGCTGTCTTTCTTCTCCACAGAGTCACAGCCTCCTCCCACATATAGGAATCCTGCTGTGCTGGAGCCTTTAAACCCCTAAGGCAGCTTCCACACAATCATCCCATGTCCTGCAACTAACCAGATGTACTTATGGAGCATCAGGATGTCAGCTGGTGTCTGCATGAACATGTGCATGCATGCGTGTGTGTGTGTGTGTGTGTGTGAGAGAGAGAGAGAGAGAGAGAGAGAGAAACTGTTTGTGTGCTCTCTGTTGTGTGTGTGTGAATCAGTGTGTGTGCTCCTTGTGGGTGTGTTTGAATATTAACCAGTCTGTATGCTCCCAACATGTGCCCATAGGTTTGTGTACTTTCTGTGTGGGAGTTGGTTTGTGTTATTTGCAATAAATAGCACTACCAAAATGACCCAAAACCAAAAATGAAATACCAAAGTCAACAAAATAATCAAAATATCTAAAACTAAATCCCCAAAGTAACAAATACACAAATTTTGTTTCAACGAACAAATATAGATCAGATATTCAAAGGGCAATTTACTGCAATTTAAGCCCATTCCCTCTAGCTCTGTCTTGTGGCACAGCTTTCAACAGGCTTTCAAAGCAACCTGGGCAAATCCAAGGCTGTTTTTACACAAGCACGCTTAAATCGAATTAGCTTTTACTGCAGATTAATTAATTCAAGGTTATTATAAAGAATTTACTGTTTATGCAATCATTTTAAAGGTGGATTAATATTTAATGAGCATTTGCAGTGTGAACATGCCAATGTGTATTAATAGTCTCTGGGAAGACCGCGAAATGCCATGGTGCAGTGCTTCTGGATTTGCAACTACTTTTTTGCTATGATTACTGGGATTCCAACATCATTTCCAGGTTGTAGTTCATAATTTTGGGAAGAAAGTAGCCCAGCACCATTTCCAAATTGGACTGTGAACACCATACCTTGAGCCACCACTCAGCATAAAAGGCAATCTTGACCCGGTGAGTACGCACCCTGAAGGGAGCGTTCTCTGTTCACGTCCATAAAGACAGCTCAGGGCAGGTTGCTGATGGACAGGAAGGTGGTGTGATGTTTGAACGGGAGCAAGCAGGCTGCTAATCAGTGTATGAGAAAGGGAATAAGTTGAATAAAAGACTGCAGACAGTGTCCCAGACTCTGACACCAGCAAAGTGTTACATGGGTGTAAGCTTTATGCAACAACATAAAGTTGCAATCGGGGAATTTCCCAAACAAGCCAAGCTCACTCAGGCACATGCCACAACTCAAGGGGCTCTGCTGGTAACCGTATCCAGTGCACTTGTTAACTCCCACAGCAGTTCTGACATGCCCAATTTCTGGTATTTCAATACCTCAGGAACTGCAAATAGATCCATACACTGTCCATTCCAGTTACGGGGACCCCTGGATAGTACCAGTACTGCTTCCAATGGTATTGAATTCTAGCATGGATGCCTTCACACACCTACACTGTGCAGATGGAGTATCCCTCTTGACCCATCAGCTGTAAGATTAGGACAAAAGTTGGCAGTTAACATGGCAGCAGAAGGGCAGTTTGGACATGCATTTGAGTCCATAGACATGCAAAAATCAAACGTTTCTATATACCTCTTGGATTTGTATTGCCACACCATTTATATAAAGATACAGTGGCCTCCTCTCCTCCCTACACTGGCTCCTTCTATGGTAAAGCATTCAACAAAAGTTCCTGGCCTTCACCTTCAAGGCTCTTCATGGCCTTACTCCCCTATATCTCTCCACACTTGTATCCTGTCACATTCCTGCCTGGGAGCTTTGCTCATCCTCTGACCACACCCTCAACTGCTTGCAACTCCCCATATCCTCTAAACGTCTTTGCCCCTTCTCTCTTGCTGTGCCCTATACCTGGAACTCCCTCCCTGAACACATTCATTCTGCTCCCTCCCAATTTTCAAATCCCTCCTGAAAAATTACCTCTTCTGTCAGGATTTCCCTGGCCATGCGTCAGAAGGCTAGTCATGGTTGAAATTGCATCCTCATCCCTCTCTCACTCAGAATCTCTTCCCTGTAACTAAGTTAAGCATGTGCACCTGCATTTTCTCAACCTCATTAATGTATTCTTATTTTTTCTGATGTTCACCTCTTCCTCATCTCCCCCATCGTTGTCTCTCCTAGATTGTAAGCCATTTGGGGTAGGGACTTGTACAGTGCCAGGTACACTGCTGGCACAATAAAATAATAATAACAATAACAATAACAACATTGCCAAACAAAAAACCCTCTGTACTTGCACTGGGGATGATGTTTTAATGTATTTCTGAAGCAGGGGTACAGATAAACCCTCTAATTGCAACATTGTATACTGCATGGACAATTAATTATTATTATAAGCATTTATATAGTGCCAGTGATGTACCTGGTGCTTTACAAAGAATAAGATAGACATGGTCCCTGCCCGAGAGCTTACAAACTAAAGACAGGGGGAGGGGAGACAGGGAAGGGGAAATGGAGGGAGAGACAAGGGATGCAACATTCATAAGGATGCGAGAGTTCAGGTACACGTTCTTGGCTTGGTTACAGTAAACTGAGAGTTTTCAGATAACAGGTAGGGGATAATCCTGGGTGGGAGTGGTTAGCAAGAGTTAAGAAGGTCGGAGTGGAAGAGGTGGGTTTTGAGGAGGGACTTGAAGGTGTGGAGAGTGGGGGACAGGCAGACAAGGGCCTGGAAGGAGTTCCAGGCATGTGGGGCAGTGAGGGAGAAGGACAAAGGCGGTCGGGGGAGCAGAGGAGGCGTGGGAGGGTGAGGGAGGGTATGGAAGAGGAGCAGAGTGCTCGAGCAGGGGTTTGGAGGGAGCTCAGGGCAGAGAGGTAGGGGGGAGTGAGGTTATGAAGGGCTTTGTAGGTGAATATGAGGAGCTTGTGCAGAATACGTTCAGGAAGAGGGAGTCAGTGGAGAGAGGAGAGGAGAGGCTGCACATGGTCAAAGCGACGGGCTAGGTGGATGATCCTGGCAGCAGAGTTTTGAAGAGAGATAAGGGAAGAAAGGTGGGAGCAGGGAAGGCCAGTGAGGAGAAGGTTACAATAGTCAAGGAATGAGATGACTAGGGCATGGATGAGAATTTGGCAGATGAGACAGACAGAAAAGGGCAGCTCTTGACAATGTTGTGGAGGGACAACTGGCAGGATTTGGCAACAGAGTCAGTGTAGGGTTTGAAGGTTAGGTGCAAGTCGAAGATGAAGCCCAAGCTGTGAGCTTGGGGGACAGGGAGTATGGAGACTCCGTCGATGGTAATTGACAGGGAAGAGGGAGGGAAAGGATTGGGAGGGAAGATCAGGAGTTCAGTTTTCTCCATGTTCAGTTTGAGCAGGCATTGAGACATCCAGGCGGAGATATTGGAGACACAGTTGGTGAGACAAGCTTGAACAGAGGGGGAGAGGGAAGGAGTGGAGAGATAGAGTTGAGTGTTGTCAGCATATAGGTGGTATTGGAAACCATGGGAGGCAATGAGTTTGCCTAGGAACAGGGTGTAGATAGGGCCAAGGACGGAGACTTGGAGAACCCCGACCAAGAGGGGTAGGGAGGAGGAGTGGGAGGAGTTAGGAAGAGATACATTGAAGGAGTAGTCAGAAAGGTAGGAGGAGAACCAGTTGATGACAGAGTCCTGGAATCCAAGGGAGTGGAGCGATTCAAGCAGGAGCAAGTGGTCAACAGTGTCGAAGGCAGCAGAGAGATCAAGGAGGCCAAGAATAGAGTAAAGGCGGTTGGATTTAGTCACAAGAAGATTGTTGGTGATCTTAGCAAGAGCGGTTTCAGTGGAATTAAGGGGGTGGAAGCCAGATTGGAGGGGATCAAGGGAGGAGTTGGCAGAGAGAAGGTTGAGGCAATGGGAGTAGACAACCCATTCAAGGAGCTTGGAAGCAAAAGGGAGTAGGGAGACAGGATGGTAAGGGGTTCAGAGGGATCCAGAGTGGACGTTTTGAGGATGGGTGAGACAGTGGCATGTTTAAAGGTAGAGGGGAAGGAGCTGGTAGAGAAGGAGAGGTTGATGATGTGCAGGAGGGGAGGGGCAACGGTGGAGGCAATGGAGGTCAGGAGGTGGGAGGAGATGGGTTTGAGGAGGCAAGTGGAGGGGTTGGAGGAGAAGAGCAAGGGAGGAGATTTCCTCAAGGGAGGTGGGAGGGAAGGAGGACAGGAGGGAAGTGGGGGAAGGAGGGAGAAGGGGGGAGTAGCAGGGGGAGAGGACTTGGAAGCGATGTCCAGGCAGATCTTGTCAATCTTAGAGGTGAAAAAGAGAGCAAGATCTTGAGCGGAGAGAGAAGTGGGAGGAGGAGGAGGACAGAGGGAATTGAGAAGGGAGTCAAAGGTGGAAAAGAGGCGGCGAGGGTCCCTGGAACAGGACTCAATGTGGGAGGCATAGTACTGCTGTCTACTGAGAGAGATAGCAGAGTTGAGGGATGAGAGGCAGAATTTGAAGTGGAGGAAGTCAGCGTGGGTTTGCGATTTGTGCCAGAGGCATTCAGCAGCTCAGGTGAAGGAGCAGAGATGGTGAATGGTGGGGGTGAGCCAAAGGCGATGGTTATGGGAGCAAACCAGGCAAGAGGAGAGGGGGGCAAGGGAGGCGAGGGTGGAGGTGAGATATGAGTTGAAAGTGGAGATGGCAGTATCGGGGGAGGAGGAGGAGGAGGAGAGGATGGACGGGAGAAGAGGAGAGAGGGAGGAGGCAAAGTCCTGGAGCACAATGGTCTTCAGGTCGCAGAAGGGACAGGGAGGTGGGGAAGAGGAGGGGGAGCAGTGGGAGAGGTTGAAAGGGACAAGGAAATGGTCAGAGATGGGATGGGGTTCGAAGGAGAGATCGGAGACAGAACAGTTCCTAGAGAAAATGAGATCAAGAGAGTGACCATCAGTGTGGGTGGGGGAGCTAGTTCAGAGGTGGAGATTAAAGGAAGAGGCTAGGGAGAGGAAGTGGGTGATGCCAGGCTGAGAGGGTGCATCAACATGAATGTTGAAGTCACCAAGGATGAGCGTGGGGATGTCATCAGAGAGGAATAGGGTGAGCCAGGACTCGCACTCTGACAGAGAGGAGGAGAGGGAGCCGGGGGGGCGGTAGATGTCACGGAGGTGGAGAGGGGAGTAGAGGTGGACGGAGTGAGCCTCAAAGGAGGGGAAGAAGAAAGAGGGAGGAGGGGGAGGGGTAGAAACTGGCAGGAAGAGGCGAGGAGGAGGCCTACGCCACCACCCCGGCCTTCGGCATGGGGCTGGTGGGAGAAGGAGAGACCTCCATAGGAGAGGGTGGCAGGGGTGACAGAGTCAGTGGGGGAGATCCAGGTTTCAGTGAGGGCAAGAAGGTAAAGGGACCGAGAAAATAAAAGCTCATGGATATAGGGGGCTTTATTAGCAGAGGAGCGACAGTTCCAGAGGGAGCAGGAGAACGGGAATTGATCAGGGGGGAGACAGGGAATGGGGATAAGTTAGGGGAAGGGGGGGCAATGGGATCAGCGAGCAGGGGGCAAGAGGTGCGGGGGAGGAGGTGTGGGGATGGTGGAGTGAGATGATAGGCTTATTGGGAGGCAGGAGGAGAGGGGAAAGAAGTAGGGGGAGTAGCAGAAGAGAGGGAGTGTGATGAGAGGGGAAGAAGGA
>QEPC01008297.1:164261-179456 GCA_003113815.1 Sphenodon punctatus | reverse complement strand
CGGGGGGGGGGGGGTATTTATTTTTGCATTTTTACATTCCTCAATTTTACCACCAAGAGGGAATCCTCAGCTAATCTCAAGTGCTGTAGAGTGTTTACCGAAGAAGGACTTGCCCTGGTGAAGCTTCTGGGCTCACCAGTCTTGAGACCATTTGGTATCTGTTTTGGGGGAACTGAGAGCTGAGGCCACCTCCTTACTTCCAGTGGGGGCCTGTTAAATCCACCTGCATCTCCTGTGGCCACACTGTAGGGCTGCACAGCCCTTGAGTGAGGCCCTTGGGGAGATCTGGGGGCTCTATGATCTGGTCTAAGTTGCCTAACCCTGTTGCAATTAAAGTCCTATTCCCATCTGGGTATGGAAATGAACTTATCTGCACCAGGGGCCCATGTTGTTTTTGTTTTCATTTTCGTTATTTAAATCTGTCATTTTCATTTTCATAAATATCAAATTGTCGTTTTTGTTTTTGCTTTTGTTTTAACAGAGAATGAATTTTCAGCTGTATCCTTTTTGTTTTTCATTAGAGAGCTTGTACTTCCAATGGAAGGCATTATGTGTACCAAATTCCAGAAAGATTGGATAAAGGAATCCAATTTTTTATAAGCAGTTGAATGACATTATTTTGCAACAATCTTCATATACATTCTTAGCTGTAACTTCTTTGCTCACATTTAATGTAGATGAAACATGGCAAGTTTACACCCCTTCCAATATTTACTCTCTCTGCCAACTTTCAGAAGGATTGGATAAAGGGTTCTGGTGGTATAAGCATAAATGTATGTTTGACTAACAACTTTGTAGTCCAACCAGTGTACATGAAATTTGGCAGGGCTGTATCTCGCACTTTCACGATAATCTCTGCCAAATATTAGAAAGATGTGATAAAGGGTCCCTATTTTATATTCCTGCACAGCATACGCAGAGAAAGAGCCTATGCCAGGGATTCTCTTACATGTCACTATGGTATAAGATTGGTTTGTGATGCCAATTGGCCAGCAAAAATGTCAACCAAATATCCTCATTCTGTGCTGTGACCATTCCAACATCTCTCCCCCACTTTTTACTGGGAAGTCAGACGCATCTGCTTAGGAAAGAGCCAATAGAGATTCTCTTATGTCCTCTGTCACATTGCTGCAGGATGTGTCTCCTGATTACTGGGATACTTGCCACAAAGTCCCATTTATGTCCCTTCTATGCCTGCCTGAGGGCAGACCCCTATGCCTGCCTCAAAGCCACTACCTATTGGTCCTGTAAAGCTGGAAGCATGCAGTAATTGGCCAGTGAATGTGTCTGTCAGTCTTTTGGGTTGCTCCACATCCTCCCTCCTACAGCCTCCCTCCCTCCCACCTCCCATGTCAGGTGCCTGCCTCTGGCTGGCACTGCATGTATTATTTATGTACTATTTATGTGAATGATGGTCTTGAAGGGGACAACTTCAATTGCTTATAAAATTGGTTACCTTTATTAAATTGTCCTGTAGTTTGGTAGAGATGACGGGAAAGGCATGTGATACATTCCTGCCAAATTACCTGTAAACAGAATGGAATATAAACAGGTTACAGCTGGAAATGTATTTTTATCTTAATGTTTTATACCATCAGGACCCTTTATCCAATCTCTCTGAAAATTGGCTTGAGTATTACTCTTGTGGAGGGACATAATATTCACAGGCTTCATGTAAACTGTATGGAAGATAAAGAATTTGAAGCCATGAATGTGTATGGAGCTTTTCTTAAAATCACAACATTCAATTGCTTCTTAAATCAGTTTCCTTTATCTAATCTTTTTGAAGCTTAGTACACGTAGTGCCCTCCACTGGGGGCACAACATCTCCAGGTTTCATCAGAATTGAATAAGAAAAAAAAGGTTATTTCCAGAAATACATTTTTCAGTGTTTTCCCTTTATTTCAAAAACAAGATGTCATTTTCATTTCTATTTTCATTATTATTTTTCTTTTTCATTATTGCAATCACAATAATGAAAATTACAATTTTCATTATCGTTATTGTAAGAACAAAGATGACATGCACACCCTGCGTTATCTGGCTTACCTTGACTGCTGGAAGATTGAACAGGAAACCAGTACAGAAGGGAAGGAACAAAGATCCTGACTGTGTCTACAAGACATTAATTTGTGGGAGGTTTTATCATTGTACCCTGGGTATAGGGATTGAACTGCTTGCTCAGTGAATCTGGTTAGCAGTATAGGATACGTTTTGTATTATTGTTAAACTGCCATTCATTCATTTAGTTTTTGAGTTCAGGGGTGCAGAGTGTCCGGTCTGCAGCTCCATCCAGGAGCAAGGACTTTGATTGGAACAGCTGTATTTGATCTGGGCTGTAAAATAGCTCCCTAGGATCACCGGCTGTTTGGTTGGGGGGGCGGGTGCATGCTGGGTGGTTGTTAAGAATTGTTTGAAGCTGGAGTAAAATTTCACAAGTGGGAAAGGGGTAATTCTTATTTCTTTTATATTTTACAGGTTTGAGGGGGTCCTACTTCTGCTTATTAATTTTATTATTTTAGGGGACAAGATTAATTTGCTTTTGTGCTCCGTTTAGGAGCAAGAGTTCTGGAGACCAGAACATATTTATGTTATTCCTATTTTGAGGAGGATTGTTGAATTTTATTAACTGACTGCAGAATATTTGGGGACTTATTATTTTTGTCTAACAGCATCTGATTGATGATGCCTCCAAAACCAAAGATCTAATGTAGTTAACTCCTTGGTTTCACCTCCTTTCAAGCAAAGGAAATTATATGTGAAATGAGAAAATCTGGCTCCTCTGGTTTGGAGGGTATTATTCTGGATCCAGGCATTCCAATTTCCAACTCATTTGCCCTCCTGGGTTTTCCTGGGTTTCAGGTGGGGGCTCTCAAAAGTAATTTACTGACATCCCCGCCCAAAATTAGAGCAGAAGAGGTTGGAATGTATGGATGGGATGAAGTATTGAAGGTTCAAGAGGAGGTGTGTAACATACCTCCTCATGGCTCTTCTGGCCAGGTGGCCTCAGATGTGGCTGAAAAGGTTAAGGGATTGGAACATTAAGATCTTAAAAAGCAGAAAAATAATGGAGAAAATACCATTAGAACAGTTGAAAACTCCTGCCTCTTTGCCGACGCACCCCAAATGAGACAGGACAACTTGAATGGGTTTAAAATGGCTGCACTCTCTATTCAAATTAACTTAACTTCTGATTGTTACCAGTGGGGTAATCACCTATGTGAACTGGGTCCAGTACCTCCAACAACATGAGCTAACTCAACCTGAGGGTTGGCCCAATATACCCTTGGGTACCCAGACCCTATTTACTTCACACATCTCCCTCTCCTGTACGAATCTGGGAGGGGGAAAAGGCCCTTCTGGACCAAAGGAAGGATGAAGGTCCCTCCTACTACCCTTGCAGGTTACCCCTCCCAGGGATGCTGACCCCACCACTTGACGTACCCTGCTTTTGCGGCAGGTGTCGTCTCCACATCTCTTATGGAGATGCCTCATTTCCTAGGTTTCATTATAATTATACCTGGTTCTGGACCCCTGCCACTCAGGGACACCCCTCACCCCCCCCCCCCCAATTTATTGGATTCCAAACTTTCTGAAGCTTTTTCTTAAGGGCAAGAAAATAGCAGTTATTTGCCTATTTATGGTCTTCCTATTTCTGTCTATCTTGCGCAGAGCTACACCCTTACCCAAGAACATTCTTTCGACTAAGTAGGTCCAGATTATAACTGTTGCTGCCAGACGCTCGCTCACTGCGGCCGGGGATCCCTGCACTCTAAGCAGGACAGAGACTAGTGGGCCTGGCTCCTGATGCTGATCCAGGGGGTGGAGGAGGGGGGAAGAGTCCCTGCTCTTCTGTGAATTCTCTTGTGCGTTAGGGTACCAAGGACAAATTCTTCCCCTTTTCTGGAATGGCTCTCTGCCTCATCGTAGCTGCTCTGCACCCCCATTTCTCTCTATGGGGCGATCACAAAGGGAAGATGGAGGATCTGTCCATCTTTCTAACAGAGACAGCACACACAAACAAACAACCCTCCCCCAGTTGAATGGACCCCCCATAGCAGGATGCCCCCTGCCTGCTGCCCCTCTCACAGGCTGTAGATCCAACCTGCATGGAGGGGAATTTTCAAACAAAATGACACCACAGCCTCTTTCTAGGCTTGGTACGCTCCCATTTGTGAGAATGGGAGGAGCCACTCGAAGGAGAACAGAAGGTTGCTGCCTTGTAAACAAGGTTCTTCAAGATGGGTCCAACATTCTCACAAGCACCCACCCTTCCGGCCCCACATGGAATTTTCTTCCTAATTGCTTAGGGTTGGAAGGAATTGTGTTAGGTTTAGGTACCTTATATAGGGTGGGGACGTGTGAACATCACATGTTTGTTTGTTTTTAAGCTAGTGAGCTTGGTATATGCCGGTAAGAGAAGGGAGCTCAAGTGAGAATGGAAGGAGCCCATCGAAGAACAACTTTGTTTACAAGGCAGCAACTTTCCCCGCACCACGATGGCTACGCCTCTGGCTGCAATGCTGTGAGAATCACAAAGCTGCTGTGCTTAAGGGAAAGGGGAAACTGTAGCAAACCTGCCACTTCCGCATGACATCTACAGTGGTGAAAATACCATGGCAACAACTGTGGAAATCCGTGAGTGGAAGACTCCCTTCCTAACTGTGCTGTTTGGTGCAGAAGAGAACTTTCTGCAGGTAAATGCTGCCGCAGCATTACAACATTTCAGCCCTAGGACAGACTTCTCCATCCTGTACAAGGGGGGTTATGGAGAAACCCTTGGAGTTCATTGATCTTACTTCCTGTGAAGAGATGGAGGTTAAGGATGGGGAATCCAAGAATTACCTGGTAGACCTGTTGCCTGAAGAAAGAGGAACATTGGCAGCATAGTGTATGATAATCTTCCCCTGGAGGGTCAGAATAATATATTTGGAAGAATGTCTAGTTTATATGATCACCTGATAGAGATTAAAGATCGGCCATGTCCCTTCCAGTGGAAGTTCAAGTGCAACAGAATATACAAGTAGAGGATCCACCTTCTCAGTTTTTGTTGGTAGATGGTTCTTCAGTGCAGCCAAAAGTTTCCCCTCCAAGGAATAAGTTATATGTGCCATTATAGGGAGAGTTTAGTTTAGTTCAATAAAATCTGTATGTCAGCCCCCCCCCCTCCCCTTCTGCTAAAAGCATCTTGGGGTGGCTAAAAACATGTTAACACAATTTCAACAAATACGATTAAAATCTCACAATAAAAACAATTTATCCCCCTACCCTAACGCAATGAAGCTTTTGATGCAATCTAGATTCCTCCATGATGAAGAACTGGCAAACTCCTCGCCCCCCTGCCCGAGGAGGGAAGTTGTTAGGCAGCAACTAGACTAATCCCTAGATACCTTGCACGTAGGACTGTCTTTAAGCTCAAAGCAGTAAGGATGGGAGAACAGATGGCAGTTCAGGATCAGCTGTTTGGTTCGGGCTGGTTCAGTTCGCCCATTCGGTTCGTTCTCCATGTTCGGGTTCGGTCGTGTTCAGTTCGGTTCGATTCGGGCATTTGGAAAAAGGCTCTCTGTGCAAGGAATGATGGCCGCAGACCCATGACAGTGGGTCCTGGGGATAGAGAGGCAGCTTAAAGTTATTGGCACAGGCTTCCCTTCCAGTAATGTAGACTACAGAACTCTGACGGTGGTTCCTGGAGGTGGAGTGGCTGTTTCTTGATGCACTTGAAAACTGACTGTGTGAGGAATGACAGGCCCCAGACCGATGACAGTGGCTCCTGGCGCTAGAGTGGCAGCTTAAAGATATTGGTCACAGCCCTCCTTGCCTGTAACTTGGCCCCAGAACCCTGGCGGTGGGTCCTGGGGCTGAAGTGGCTGTTTCTTGATGCAGTGGAAAGACATTGTCTCTGTGCGAGGAATGATTGCCCCAGACCCATGATGGTGGGTCCTGGGGCTAGAGTGTCAGCTTCTAGGTATTGGCCACAGCCCTCCCTCCAGTCCTGGGGCTGGGTGTCTGTTTCTTGATGCAGTGGAATCACATCGCCTCTGTGCGAGGAATGATGGGCCCCAGAACCCATGGCACAGACAGCATGGGCAGCAGTGGCAACAGCAGCCGACACTGGTTGCCAGGGTACAGAACCCTTTGCACAGACAGCATAGAGGCCTGTGGGATAGTACATTGGCCTGTAGGCATATAGGCCTGTGGCATATAGGATAGTACATTGGCACTAGCAGCAGCAGACATTGGTTGCTGGGGCCGGAAATCAGGTGGCATGGCATGATCAGCAGTCAGGCAGACTGAGGCAGGGTTCAAGCTTTGAAACCTGGGCAGGCAGGCAGGCAGCATGGCATGAGAGGCAGTAGGGAAGGTGGGCTTGGACAGGCTTTGAGCTAGGCAACGGGAGGGAGGGACAGCACCTCAGCAGCACAGGAGCAGTAGCCCTAGCCCAGATTGAGGAGGAGGAGGAGCCCCGTCCCAACTGCCCCTGGCATGGGATGGCATGTGCTACTGCACCATCACTCCTAGTCCAGGGGCAGCTCAGGGAATCCCAGCAGTGGAAGGTTCACCCTCAAGAAGAGCAACTGCTCCACCAACTTGGCCCCCAGTCTCAGGCGGTGCGGGAAGAAATGTCCCCAGCCAAAGAGAACACCCGCTTGCTGGGGACACTGGTTGGTGGGCAGGACAGGATACCCTTGGCCACTTTGGACAGGGCCAGCCACACGTTGGTCTTGCCGGCCCAGTAGGCCAATGGATCACTACTGGGATCAATGCATGGCTCCTCCTCCAGGTAGGTCTCCATTACTGCTGAGGTGCCATCATACTCCGAAGAAAAAAGGAAAAGTGCCAAAAGATTTTCCTTGATTGTTGTGTGAATGGCCACAAATTGCAATGTAAGATATATACCAAAATCTTTAATATAGCTGAAAACTACATGTACCAATTGTATATGTTTGCACAACACACAATTACACATTCAATATAAACCTATTGTACTTAAAAATAAGTGTTAAAAATAAGTGGTCCTGTTAAAAATAATTGGCCTTAGAGAGTGGTCCTGTTTGGACACATTCGCAATTGGTTAATCTTTTTGCCAATCATGATGACTCTTAAGACAATTATTTTACATTGATAGAAGGATATAATAGAAGGAATATTGCAATAGGTTTATATTGAATGTGTAATTGCGTGTTGTAGTTTTCAGCTATATTAAAGATTTCGGTATATATCTTACATCGCAATTTGTGGCCATTCACACAACAATCATGGAACAGCTTTTGGGCTCTTTCCCTTTTTTCTTCAGTTCTGTACTATCCAGGGATAGAGAGAGAGAGTTTTTTCACCCCTTTTGTTTTCGGGTGCCGTCATACTCCCTCTGGTAGCTCTGGGTGGGCACCACATGCCCCACTGCTGTCAGCCACGCTGCTTGCCCTTTTGTGCTGGGCCCCATGCTCCCCAGAGTGGTCTGCACACAGGAGGAGCTTCTGGCACTAGTAGGGGTCCTGCTGATGCTGGTGCTGCTGCTACCACTAGGGCTGGGGACAGGGATAGACTCAGATGGCTGGAAGGGGTCCCAGCTCCCACTCCCACCATCCCAAGGGGTGTCCTGCTGCATGACCCGCTCTGCCTGCCGGATCTTCTGCACCAGCATACCCTTCCGAAGGCCATAGACCTCTGTCTTACGTGCCATGCTGCCCTTGATCCTGAGGTTCAGCATGGTTGCCAGGATATATTCTTCCCGGCACAGGAGCTCGTCAAAGCACGCACTCAGCCCCGCCTTCATCTTCTGTGCCAGGTCAAGTGCCTCATCGGAGAGCTTCCTGCCCGGAGGGGCACAATTCCTCCCCCTGAAAATCTCATCCAGGCTCCTCTTGAGACTATGGACCAGCAGGGTGACCTGGCTGAGGGTTGCGGTGGAGCTGCTCACGGTCTCTGTCATGGCCAGGAACAGTCTCAGGACGAAATCGTATGAGCAATCATCTCCCATTCCTCCCTGTTGTACCCTGGAGGTGCCTCGATGTCTGTCTCCAGTTCCACCTAATGCAGGGCAGCTTTCTGCTCAAGAAGCCACTCGAGCATCAGGAAGGTGGAATTCCACCTGGTGGAGACATCCTGGATGAGCATGTGCATCGGGGACCCTAGCTTGCCTGGCTTCTCACAGAGGAGCTCGCTACCCTTCACCCTGCGGTTGAAGAACCCCGCCAGCTTCCTCCCCCAGTCGACCAGGGAGCTAAGGGTGTCTGGCCCAATCCCCTTCTCTCCCAAGCCCAGAGTGTCCTTCACCATGAGATGGAGGGTGCATGTGATGCAACAGATGCTTGTGAAGCCCCCACTATGGACTGCCTTGAGAATATTGGCCGCATTGTCCGTGACCACACTCCCCTTGGTGAAGGCCGCATCTGGCATGACCCACTCCCTCACCATGGTGGCCAGGGATGCCTCGAGGTTCCTTGATGTCTGGGAGCTGTTCATGACTTGTGCCTGAAGCAGGGCACACCTATACCCTGCTTCAGGACCCCTCCTGCCACTGCCAAGTCTGCCTCTGGGTCCTGTCACCGGTGTGTAGTCACTGCCAGGTAGGCATGCTGGGTGTTTCTCGCGGACCACAGGTCAGTGGTGAAGTGGACTGTGACCCCCCCCAGTCCCTGCCAGCTGCTCCCTCACCCGCTCCTTCTAAGCCCTCTAGAGCTGTGGCACCACAGTCTGTCTCAGGGTGGAGCGGGAAGGCAGCTTCAAGTTGGGGGCCAGGAACCCAATCAGCTGCTGGAAGCCCTTGTCCTCCACAAATGACAAGGGCTTCCCATCCAGGGCAATCATCTCGGCCTACAGGTGCTTCACTTTAACTTGGAAGCCAGTGCCACGGCACCCTGCTGATGGCCTTGACAGATCCCCCCACCCCATCTCCTCCATGGTGGACTGACGGTGCTTCTGAGGAGGCTCCTGCTGCTGTTCTGCCACCCTAGCAGGAGGAATACTGCTCCTGCTGCTAGAGGCAGCAGTTGGTGCTGGTGCAGGAGGCTTGCCCGCTGAAGGAGCTGGGCGCCTGGCCACTGCAGTCGAGAACACGCTTACATCCACTTCCCCTGACTTCCCGCTGAGCAGCAGAGCACTGTGGTATAACTTTAGGTGCCTTGCCATTGCTGTCATCCCCAGGTTGCTGAGCACCTGCCCACGCTTTACCACCTTTTTGCACTGCACTGCACTGCAGCTCTCTGGGACCATCTGCCCACACCTGCTTAAAATGATCCCAGACTGAGGATCTTTCCCCCCTCCTGCCTTCTGGCCCACCCTGGGTGATGCACTGTTCCCAGTGCTGCTGAGAGTGGGAGAACTTGGTGACTCTGGTGACACAGCTCTGGAAGGATGCTCAGCCATTGCCTCAGCAGCAGACATCTCCTCTACGGTACTAGTGTCTGCCTCTGACTCACTGTTGTTCGCGATCATGGTGATGTCCCGTGAAGGGGAGTATTGGGACCCTGAGGCTAGACTGCCTGTGCCAGCCATGCTTCTGGCACTCTCCCTGTGCTCCCCTCTATAGCTGCTAGTGATGCTGCTGCCATGCCTCTCCCTACTGACATTGCCTGGGGATTGGGCCCTGCCTCTAGCAGCCGGGGTGGGATCCACCAACTCTGGACTTCTGGGGATCGCCTTGACTGTGGGGGGCATTGCTGGCCCTGTAGGAACATCGGAAGCAGGCCTTCAAGTGCCCTGCATGGCAGTGGAGGAGGGCTCTGCCAGGAAGTGACACTGAGACAATGAAGCCTCAGGCCCTAAAGCAGGTCTGCTGAGTTTGAGGCGTGGTGATGTGCTCGGGCAACTGCTTCTGCATGCTGCCACTCCCCTGGCACAGCCCCTGCCACCTCTGGGACATGCCCCATTGCCTCCCCTATAGGCAGCAGACTGGCCTCTCCTTCCCTTTTCCATTTCTCCATCCAAAATAATGTTTGTATATTGTTCTTTTTAAAAAAAAAATAATTAATTAATTTTTTAATCTAATATATCTATCTCTACACTAAATCTAACTGCTATTAACTATTCTAAAACCTATTGAACTAAATGGAATATCCTAATAGTTAACTACAAAGTCCATGCCCTACAAATACACTGTATCTCTATCTATCTCTATATCATCTAATAACTATCTATCTATATATGCACAATATTACACAGGGGGAAACACAAAGAACACAGGGAGGGGTACAAAACTGAAATGAAAATAATCTAATAATAATCCTACTCTAAATAAATCCAAAACTTAAAACAGGGGAAGGGAATCAGGGATGGAATAAGAGGGAGAGGGAAAGGATTCAATGGAGTGGGGAGGGAAGAAGGAAGATTGAACACAGGCTGGGGTAAAAACAATAACACCTAAATCTATCTAATCTAAGCTAAATAAATGGTAATATGGAGGTAGATGGGTTGGATGAGTGAAATAGGAGGAGGATTGCAATGGATTGAGGAGAACAAAACTGCTGGGAGAGGGAGCCTTCTGAAACACCTGCTGTTCAGGAATAGTGACTAGCTCAGAAGGTGTTGCGAAGGGGGGAGGCAATCAGTTTTGTTTCTTGCTGCGTCCACCTCACCGCAAGCCCCATTGCCTCCGTGCAGCCTAGCCTGTGGTCAATCTCAGACTTTGAAGTCAGTGGTCTGAGGCGAAAAGGGATGGTGATTGGACAGGCTGGCTGATACTCCAAGCCTCTCCACCCCTGGTGTCTGGAAATCTGCTCCTCAGCTGACTCCCCCTCCCTGTCACGTTTTGCCTTCCAGTAAAACGTTTTTTCCACCCAAACTCACCCGAACACGAACCGAACTGACTGAACTGTTCGGTCATTTCGACTTTCGGAATTGAGTTTGGTTTGGTCTGTTCGGTTTGGGGTTTGGGTTGGGGTTCGCCGAACTCCGAACTTCCGAACTGCGTTCGCCCATCCCTACAAAGCAGTGTATAGGTGCTAGGGAGGTATTGGTATAGGTGAGAGGCATTGTGTTGAGGCACAGGATCATAAATGTTCTAATGATCCTCAGTGCTAGAATCATAAGGAAGAGGCTTCTGCCATGTGAACATCAAGATAAGGAAGGTAGAGGTTCCCCAAGTGATACTAGTGATATTAGGTGGACCCCAAGGTTCCCTTCAGGGAATGTGGCCTCATCCCAATTTGAAGATAGTATAGGATCCTGTGATGGTAGCCAGGATTGACTTAGACCTCAGAAGAATACAGGAGGGAGTTGTTCTCTTTTGTCCTGGAATTTAACTGGGTTGTTGAACAAGACTGGAGATTAGGAGTTTGTGTTCTTTTTGGATCAATTTGGTATATTTTTGATAAGGGAAATTTGGTGTAGGGATCGCTTCTTTTTTAATGGCTACTCATGTTATAACTTATTGGGGAAAGTTTCACCTAACGGAGGGCGTCCTCATGCTGGTCTCCTTATTATGATCTCCTTAACTATGGAAGTTCAAATTCAGGAGATATCTTCTTGTGCAGATATAGCAATGTCAATTAGAATGGTTTGGCCAGATAATGCAGCATGGATGTTAGTAAATACAAATTTACTCCCCTATCACAAAAAATAGATCTCTTGATAATTGGCCCTTCTTGTTCTCTTTTATAGAAAATCTTATGTTACAATTTCCCTCTGATAAATTTTTATTAGCAGGAGACTTTAATGCTCAGATGAGAAGGTTGGATTGGGACGATGAGGACCTTATTGCAATGAATGAGATTTGGGGGGTTTCTTCCACCTTCTCTACAGATATTGCAGTTAATGTGTTCGGGGTTAAGCTGTTTGAATTACTGGTGTCTTTAGATTTCCCACCTGTAAATAATACATTCAGATCTTTAACTTCATCTAATATAACTTACCAATCTCTTAGAGGCTCTAGCACAATTGATTTCTTTTTGATTGAGGCTCGATGCTGGTATAAAGTTAGAAATATCAAGGTGTTAGATTGGCTAGAAAGTGATAATTTGCCCCTTTTTCTTGACTTGATTTGGGGATCTATTACCAACAATATTGTTCCTGTCCTGGGACAGGAGAGAGACTTTCAAAGGGGTGTGGATAGACTCCCGCTTATTTTTATCAATAAATCATTAAGATGGGATGAAGGAATAGCTGGACAAGTTAATGAAAAGCTTGCCTCAGAAGCACTTGCCAGATGTAGGAATCAGGTTTTGATTTCTACTATACTTGAAGACTCCCTTAAGGCTACCCAGGTTATATTGGATGTGCTAAATCCTATTTCATAAGAGCATGGTTATTGAATCCAAAGAAGATATTTAAGGGAACTCCATGGTTTGATAATGATCGCATTAGGTGGAATAGGTATTTCCATAAGAAAATTAAGTATTTGAGGAAATACGGTATGCAGGCCAGTAGGGAAATTGCAGAGCAGAAAATTTTTTATACGGATATCATAAAAAACAAGAATGATTATGTAGAGTCACAATGGGATCATCTATGCTCTGTAATTACAGCTAGAGATGATAGATCATTTTGTCAATGGTAGCCAGAGGGTCATTCGTTCGTGGCCCAAGGATGGATTTGTATATATCTGCTGATGCCTTGGTAGCACATTACTTCAAACAATTTTCAATGCAAGGGTCTGTGGATGTTACATCCAGTTCCTTTAGAGAGTTGTTCATATCTAATAGTAATAGAGATTGTTTAATCTAAGAAGCTGAACATCTGATTCAATTGCAAAGAAAAAAAACAAAAGCACCAAGGTTAGATGGTCTCCCTGAAGAACTTGCTCAGGACAGCCTGGAATGGTGGGTGCCAATTCTTACAGTTTGGTTTAATTGTATCATTACTGGTGCTATATCAGAATTCTGGAAAGGAACTGTTATAGTTCCAATTTATAAAAAGGGAACATGTAATGATCCGAGATCTTATAGACCCCTCTCTCTTACTAATATCGTTGCTAAATTTTTTGGGAGGTACTACTGCACCACTTATTGTTTTGGATGCAGGTGAATGATGTCCTGTGGGAGGAGCAGGCGGGATTTAGATTAGGGTATGCCACTGTTGACCATGTATATTCTCTCCAATATATTTATTTTGTCACACTTTTATGCCACCCCCTCCTGCTCATGCATCTTGGGGCAGCTAACAACATTATATATATATAAAATATATCATAAAAATATAAAACATTAAAATAACCCAAACAAGAGAAAACTCCCACCCTAATCCAACCCACCCATCACCCGTCTCCCTCAGCAAAGGCCTGGCAGAATAACCAGGTCTTACACTGTCTATGGAAAGAGGGGAGGTCTAAGACCAGGTGGACCTCCAGTGGAAGGGAGTTCTACAGCCGTGGAGTGGCCACCGAGAATGCCCCCCTCATGGTTGACACCCAAGAAACCCGGGGGACCTCAGGGAGGGTGCCCCCGGCTGATCACGGACACCAGGATCCGGAGGGTGAGGCGTTCCGGCAGATAAGTGGGGCCCAGACCGTTCAGGACTTTAAAGGTCAAAACCAACACCTTGAATTGGGCCTGGAAGCCTATCGGCAGCCTGTGCAGATAAGAGATCATCAGCTTAATGTGCTCGCGACGACTCGTCCCCCTAAGGAAACGAGCCGCTGCATTATGCACCAGCTGTATATCATCCATAAATATACAAAGGTTTTAAAATTTCCTTTGTATGCTACTTTTATTGATCTCTCTTCAACCTTCGATATAGTGGATAAGGGAGTAATAAGTTGCATTTATTGGGTCTGGACATTTTTCTACTGAGATAGTTGGTTTTATATCATGAAGATACGTGGTCCTGTGTCCTGTGTGGAAGGAAGGGAAAACTATCTGTAAGATTTCCTACAAGCAGGTGAGTGCGACAAGGATGCCTTCTAGCTCCTGTATTATTTAACTTATATGTTACTAAATTACCAAAATGGAAAACGTGAATTTCCATCCTCCAAAAGTCTTAGCTTCTCATATTAATATATTATTCTATGCAGATGATGCTATTATTATTGCCAAGACACCCATCAGTTTACAAAAGGCCATGTTAAGGTTTTCCCAGCTGTGTAATTTAAATAAAGTATTAATTATGCTAAAACTAAGATTATTAAATGGGGCAGGCATGCCAAAGACTTTTTGTGGCACATTGCCAATCATAGGATTGAGGTTGTCAATTCCTTTACCTATTTAGGCATAGTATTTTCATCTAATGCTGGCTTGCAAAAACATATGTTGAGAGCTAAAACTAAAATAGTTCAGTCTATGTTTGCAATTTTAAAAAATCACGATGCTCATGCTGGGAGGTCAGTTGTTGCTGCAATTATGGCATTTAAGGCAAAGATAATGGGTGATTTCAGACGTGATGGGGTGCCTATTGGCCCATCATGGAACACTTTGGGATTCCCTGCTGGAATCAATATGGCCCGTCAACAGACGAGCCGGCTGATTCTGGCGGGAAATCTGGGGAGGCAGCAGGGCTCCACGATGCAACGTGTGGCCGCACAGCCCTGCCCCCCCAGCTCCCCAATAGCCCGCCCGCCGCCGATTCTGGACCGTGGTTCAATTAACCACACTTTCAGAGATGGTGCCCGGACCATCCTCAAAAGTGTGATTATTTTGCTCACCGGATCATGCACAATGTCATCCGGCTCCTGAGCCAGTCAGGAGCAATAGAGCTGGCACCAGAGAATCAGTGGGGCTCAGGTCTATACTAGTCTACCCTCTTCCTGGTACCCAAAAACTCTGGGAGAGAGAGGGCTATTCTCAACCTATGTCTTGGGGTCTGTGAGGGCCACTTGTTGTGAACTTGATCCATGCCTGTCCTGGCTGGTGAAAGCCTCCAGGGAGATGTTGGGGACGGTGCTGGCGAGGGTAGTGAACGCATCCTTGCAGCAGGGGAGGTTGTCGCCTTGCCTCAAGGAGGCGGTGGTTCACCCCCTGCTGAAAAAACCATCTCTGGACATGGATGCACTCACCAGTTACCAACCTGTCTCTAACCTTCCCTTTTTAGGGAAGGTTATTCAGTGGGCGTTGGCGATCCAGCTCCAGGGGCATCTAGGTAGCATCATTTCCTGGACCCTTTTCAATATGGGTTCCGTCCCGGCTATGGCACTGAGACGGCGTTGGTGGCCTTGGTAGACGACCTCCGCCGGGAGATGGATGCAGGATGTTCAACATTTCTCATCCTGCTAGATCTCTCGGCCGCTTTTGATACCGTGGACCATGGGCTGCTGCTGAGGTGACTGCG
>QEPC01008297.1:145624-163927 GCA_003113815.1 Sphenodon punctatus | reverse complement strand
GAGGTGATGTTGGTGGGGAGAGCGAGGGAGGTAGTGACTCCCCTGATTGGGGGAGTTTGCCCGCCCATAGCTCAGCAGGTCCAGAGTCTGGGGGTGATATTGGATGCAGACCTCCGCCTGGAGCGGCAGGTGGAGGCAGTCGCTAAGGCTGCCTTCTGCCAGTTGTATCTCGTGCGTAGGCTGCGTCCATTCATCTCTGACCCGGACCTGGCCTCCCTCATCCATGCCTTCGTCACCTCAAGGCTGGACTACTGCAACGCGCTCTACGTGGGGCTTCCCTTGTGCCTCGTTCGGAGGCTGCAGCTAGTGCAGAATGCGGCGGCTCGTCTCCTTATGGGGACGGGTCGTCGGGAGCATATTACACCTGTGCTCCGGACTCTGCACTGGCTGCCAATAGTGTGCCAAGCTAGGTTCAATGTTTTAGTGTTGGTCTATAAGGCCCTTAATGGTCTGGGCCTTTTGTACCTCAGGGACCGCCTTGCCCTCCATGCCCCAGGGAGGCTCATGTGGTCAACCGGGGGTGCCTTCTTGGAGGTCCCCTGCGTAAAGCAAGGGGCCACAATGGAGAGGGCATCCTCGGTATCAGGCCGCGCCTTTGGAACTCCCTTACGGAGGAAGCCCGCCTGACTCCAAGCCTGTTGTCATTCCGGCGGTGTTGTAAAACCTGGCTGTCCGCCCAGGCCTTTGGGGAGGGGGGGAGGGGGGGTTAGGGTTGTGTTTTTCTCCCCTACCCTGTTTTATTGTTTTTATGTTGATATTGTTTCCCGGGGCCCTGTTTTAAAAGTATTTAATTGTTGATTGTTTTAAATTGTTTTATATTGTTTTATATTGTTGGAAGCCACCCTGAGCTGTTTACAGGAGGGGCGGGGTATAAATGTTTTAAATAAATAAAATAAATAAATATCTCCAGGAGACTTCTTGTCATCAATAGATCTCAAGGATGCATAGTCACATTCTGGTTTAACCAGCTTTTGACCTAATTGCTAGGAACATGCAGTGGGCCAAGTTTGCTAGAAACTAATATAGATGGTAGGTTGCTCTGGTTGGTACAGCAGCTGTGCCACAACACAAGTTTGAAAATCAGGCTAACCACTGCTGGTCATATAACTGAAGTGATACCTGTTACTAATGGTGTCAAGCAAGGGTGCGTGCTGGCACATTTTTGGTTTAACTTTTTTTTATTAATGTAGTTTCCCACTTCCAGGGTGACAACTCCCCCCATTCAGGGGAGATGTATATATATCTTGTTATACACAGACTCTAACATTGATTTAGGCATGAGGAGACGTCTTAGGGCATTGGGCAAGTTCTGCAGAGCTAATCACCTAACAGTGAACTATGGGAAAACTAAGGTTTTTGGTTTTACTAAAAGGCAGCGATATCTATCATGGAGTTTGGACTCTCTTACAATTGACCAAGTGGATAGTTATAGATATTTAGGGCTTGTTTTCTCCTCCTCCAGCAGTTGGCTGAAGCACTTGAACATGATTAAATTGAAGAAGATGCAATCAGCCAATGGCATGATTAAATTTTGGAGAATGGGGGGGGGGGGAGTTGATTGAACCAGCCCTAAAGATACTTGATCACAAGCTAGGTCCTCAAACCCTGTATGAGGCAGAGATCTGGGGACAATCCGTGGTTCAATTAACCACACTTTCAGAGATGGTGCCCGGACCATCCTCAAAAGTGTGATTATTTTGCTCACCGGATCATGCACAATGTCATCCGGCTCCTGAGCCAGTCAGGAGCAATAGAGCTGGCACCAGAGAATCAGTGGGGCTCAGGTCTATACTAGTCTACCCTCTTCCTGGTACCCAAAAACTCTGGGATAGAGAGGGCTATTCTCAACCTATGTCTTGGGGTCTGTGAGGGCCACTTGTTGTGAACTTGATCCATGCCTGTCCTGGCTGGTGAAAGCCTCCAGGGAGATGTTGGGGACGGTGCTGGCGAGGGTAGTGAACNGCATGATTAAATTTTGGAGAATGGGGGGGGGGGGGAGTTGATTGAACCAGCCCTAAAGATACTTGATCACAAGCTAGGTCCTCAAACCCTGTATGAGGCAGAGATCTGGGGACAATCCCTGCTAACAGGGCTCGAAACATTCCAGAACAAATTTCTGCAGTTGATCTTAGGGGTCTTAGGGATCCCCAGAAGTACCCCAGCTTGTCTTGTCAAGGCTGGAACAGGTGTTTTCCACATGGAAATGAAGATCTGTTTAGAAACATTTTCCTACTGATCGCGACTGCGGAATATCTGATAATGGTCTTCCTAAACTTTGCTGTTCTGAGCAAATGTATTTGAACTATATCAATGTATGGTAAAGAGATCTGTTTAAAATGTTGTGGAAAGCAGGATTTTCACCCCCCTTTTTTTACTGGGGTCTGTAGGAATAGAGCAAAATTGATGCTCAATACCCAGTAGAGGGATATATATGTGCAAACAGATCTAGGGGCCTTGCCCTCACTTAAAGTAGGTACCTGTTATCATAAGTTTAAGAATATACACAGGCTGGAAAAATATCTTACATTTGTTAATAATTTTACCATCCACAGAGCTTTGTTGCTCTTGCATTTCCAACTGATGCCTACAAGGCTTATTGAAGGAAGGTTCAACCAGGTGCTGTATGAATTTAGTCTATGCCCGTGCACCTCTGGATATATTTCATTTTCATTTCATCTTTAATTTATACCCCACACTCTCTCAATCAAAGTCGGCTTGAGGCGGATCACATCAATAATAAATACAATATTAGGGTTTTTATCCCATGCAAGGGAAACCCAACACCAAATACATCATAATACACAAGAAAATAATAACATCTAACAATATATCAAGGACCTACCTCATTACTTGTTTACATATTTGCATTTTGAGGGAATTAGAGCTAAATTACTTGATCTGCTCCTCAAGGGAAAGAACACCGGGACTTACAACATCAGATGGTTTTCTTGCTGCCAAGTAAAATTGACTTGACCATACATAAGGTAGCTAATTTGGCCCACGCTCTGGCAGTTCAAAGGGTATTTTCAGATGTTATGAGATCAAGCTCAACCACGGACAATCCCCTGTAGTGGCGATTGGTCCCGCAACGTCTCGTTGCTCGCCACCAGATGTTCACCACGGTGAACAACCGGCGGTGAGCAAAATAACCACGCTTTCGAGGATGGTCTGGGCACCATCTCCAAAAGCATGGTTAATTGAACCACGGCCCGGAATCGGTGCTTAGTAAAGAGTTTGCCAGTGCATATCCCAAATGTAACAGATTTCTATGGGCCACCTGAAGACTGATGCTTTTATTTTATTTTATTTTATTTCATTTTATTTTATTATTTAAAATTTATATCCTGCCCCTCCTGCCCACAGGGCAGGCCAGGGTGGTGAGCAACACTCAGTAATTAAAAAAAAAATAATAATTCAAAAATACAATACAAGGGGGGGAACACCCCCACCAAAAGCCTGATGGAACAGCCAGGTCTTACATACATGCTGAAACAGCAGGAGAGTGGGAGCTTTAAGTTGATATGTTTAATAGTTATATTTTATTCCTTTTTTTCTTTTTAACCAACACTTCTTGTTATTTTGTTTTTGTATGTTTTGTATATGTATTGATGTCCCAACCTTTGGTTACGACAATAAACAATTATTATAATATCTCCAGGAGACTTCGTGTCGTCAATTTCAAGGATGCATATTTTCACATTCCAGTTTAACCAGTCCACAGAAGATATTTGAGATTCCCTTATGTAGGTATGCACTGGCAATACAGGGCATTATCCTTTGGACCATCCTCAGCCCCACACACCTTTACAAAGACCTTAGTAGTGCTTATGGTAGTTTTGAGGAATCAGGGGGTTTACATTTACTCCTACTGGGACTATATCCTGATAAGGGCACCCAGTGAAGAGTTGGCGCAGCAATGGGTGCAAGCAGCGATGTCGCTGTTATCGAAACATGGCTTCCTGATCAATAGGGAAAAGAGTAGAGCTGTACTGAATAGGCCATCTGAGTACTCAGATCAAGTTCCAAAGTTCTTAGTACCCGTACCGGGTACTCAGCCGAACTTTGGAACTTTTCCCAAGGACCTGGAACTTGGAACTCCAGACCTCAGAAATCCTCGGAACTCAGAATAGTGGGAAATGGAACTGTTAGGTGCAACACACAAGAAACCAGACACAGCCTCCATTGTGCTGCAAGGCAAGCCCCCTCCCCCACACCATAAACTCATTAACCAGAAAGAACGTATTCCCCCCAGTGCCCTGTATAATTACTAATACTAATAGCAGTATTACTACTAATAATAGCATTATTAATTTAATTAGTAATAGTATTACTAATAATTAAAATGAATTCACATCCCTATCCTCCTTCCTTGTGGGACCATCTGTCATTCACCCAAACAAACAACAAAGACTGGCAGTGGCTACCCAGGAATGAGACTCACACCTTCCTCCCTGGGAAACCTACCTGAACTCACATAAGATGGACAGAGGAGCTGAGAGGGGACTCTCACTGTCCACCAACCCCAAACAACCCCTCAATCCACACACAGTCAACAAAAGAGGGCCCTCTCACTGCCCCCCAAAAATAAAATGCAAAAACCACTCAAAGATGGCCCACTATCCACTGCTGGGGGAAAGACCAGGAAAAAAGGGGAGTACAACTATCATTAAAAGCCACAGCTCCTTGGCCAGTCCTTATCGTCCATGGCCACACTGGCCACTAACGGCTCACCAACAGATGACACCCTTTGGTGTTGCCCTTTGGCTGGCACCGTTCATGGCCCTCCCTCCAATTTGAATTACCTGCATGGAGAAAAGGAGCAGGGGTCAGGGGTCACCAATCCTTCCAGAAAGCAGCAAGCAAAGAATTATTGCCCCATGAGCAGCCCAGAAGTCCCAGCCCTTCAGGGCTTCACATTTCCTTCCAAAAGCTCTTGAAAGAGCTACAAAAGCAACAGGAGGCTGTGCTTTTTAATTAATCCATTGGAAAAGGGCTTTGCCTATTGCCCAGTAGTTAAATAGGTCTTTCTCTGACTTTTACAGCAGCAGTAGCAAAGCAGCAGAGCAACTGAGCTAAAAACTGGGCAACTTCCCAGCTCTATGGGTGTTTGCAAATGAGACGTTTAGCCCACTGAAGTCTGTGTTCAGTCCATGCAGCCCCCACTTAACCTCCCCACTTACATGTTTTAGCGTGCAGCGTAGTGCTGAAACTCTGTACTCAAAATTACTCGGTTTTACTGAGTAGCTCAGTATTTGACTCCGTTATACCGACTAACCGAGGAATTGGCAAGGGTACTTGGTTCAATACTTGGTACTTGGGTAAATCCTCAGATGAGCAACATACGAGGCTTTTCCTAGTTCTATATAAGGGAACTCAGTACTCAGAAAATGTTCAGTACTCAGTTTTATTTTACCGAGTACCAGGTATCAACTAGTATTTGACTGAGTTATTGAGGACTGGCCGAACATTCTGACCCAATCCTTGGAAACTCAGAAATACTTGCAAATTATTTTTTTTACTATTCGGTGCCACCTTAGTACAGAGCTAACAAATGGGAAGCCCTCTGACAGCATTTCATGTGTTGGCAGTAGCCATCACAGGTGGTGCCACTCAGTGCTTTCCCTCTCCCTAGCCCTGGATTTCCCAGGGTCTGACAAGTACCTTCAGGCAAGCTCTACATTCTCAGCCTGGCTTGTCTTTATCCCTGGATAGCAACACATCCTCACAGCTTTTCAGATTTCTCTCCCATCATTGGGGTTCAGCTCAGGGGTCCTGCCCCTTAGCCATGCTCCAACCCTGGTCTTCAGGTGAGCCTCCTGCATCCATCCCCAGCGTTTCTAGCTCCCCAGCTGATTTTCTCCAACTCCTTGCAGCTTCTTGTTAATATCATGTCAGTTTCATGTTGGGCTGCAGTGTTCTCCTCTTTCCATCCCTATCCACTCTGTAGCCTCTCCTCTGACTCACAGAGGTCACACCCAGAGAAGGCTGCTTCCCTGCCTGTGTCCCTCCCCCCCACCCCCCGCAATTCCAACCTGGTGAGCGCTATTGTGGGGCATCAAAAGGAGAACTACTCCCATGCTCGGGCAGCTGCTTCTTGCACCCCCGCTCCCTTCTGTCTTGAAGCTGCTGCCCAAAGAGAGCAGGGCTGCAAGAAATAGTCACGGAAGCATGGGAGTGCTGCTGCTTTTGATGGAAAGGGAGGGATCACAGCCAGGAAAGTAGGGCTAAAACCAGAACAGTAAAAGTTTTTGCGAGAATTTTGTGAGACTTTTGCAAACCCGGTTAGATCTCATGAGATCTCAGTAAGGTTTGTGAGAATCTCGTGAGATTCTTGAAAATGCTCTGTGCATGCACAAAATGACCCTTGTGTCAACTTTCCATTAGCTTATTTACAAAAATGGAGCAGTTTCTAGTTATCTTGCAAGTCAGGGTGTTGCTTGAAAGGAAAAAGTCTGAGATGCCTAGGGAGCACAGTCAATGGAAGCTACTCATAATCACTTCTCTGCCAGTTGAGTCTAGGGTTGAACGAGAAAAAAGGTGTTTCGTTCAGTCTGAACAAAATTGAAAAGAACGATTGGGCCAATCATTTGTTTTTGTTCTGATTTAAAATCAATGAAATATACCCCAAAAAAATTTTAAAAGACCATTGGGCATGTGTAAATGGCCTTTTTAAAAATTTCAACTGGGATTCCGATTGGAATTCCAGCCAAAATATGGAACTGTTCCATTTTTTCAGAAATGTCCATGAAAATGGAACAGTTGTTGTGAACCAGCCATGGTTGATTCACCCAGAGGCTGCAATCAAATGTAATGCGTAAATCCACAGGAATTCCAAAGAGTTCTTTTTCATTGTGCTACTTTTGTAGTGTGTTTCTGCAAAGTGACGAGCCCCACAGAGAAAGAAGTCAGGGGACTTTATAAAAAGTGTCATTCAGTCCCTGTAGTCTGGCAGCTTATCCCTGCAGCAGAGCTGCTCAGCTACCATGTCTTGATGGTTTCCTGGATAACCTCCATCACACAACAGGATGCAGTTCATCACCAGATGTAAGTTGCTATGAGCAAATGCATGCCACATATTTTACAGCTGCAATCGATACAGGCATAAATGCATGGTAAATGACTAGGAAACAAGTGGTGTACACTTACAGACATAATGGTGACATGCATGGCAGAGACCTCAAAGGAGTGGCTGCAGCTTTCAAACCTGCAATTTTAGGCTGCATCAACAGAAGCACTATTTCCAAGGGTAACAACAAATATGACACTGACCCATGTTGGCCTGGGACTCACCCACACAGATGTTGGCCCAGGACTGCCCCAGGGCGGTAGGTGACTGGCCAGGGTTGCATCCTTTGAAAATCTCCAAGGTACCACACAGGCCAATGCAGTGTTGGGCCTCATGGTTGTCATGGCTGTCCATTATGACAGAGAGCAGGATGCTGGGCAGGGTTGCCCACATGTTTGTTGAGCCCTCTCTCTCTCTGTTCTTTGTTATCCTTCTACCTCTCGGCCTTTCTCCCATCTCACTTTGCAGTCTAGGCTACAAGAGCTTCCAGGGAACAAGCTTACAAACTGAAACTAAATTGATAACTAGCAACTAACTGAATCCAACATTGGGACATGCAGATGACAGGATGGCTCTCCGGCTGTGGGCACGTTTGTTTGGTGCCCCTCCCCAACAGGGGGAGCGGTGTCCACTGTTTCCCACTACAGGCTGGGGAGCTGCCATGCACCTGCACATCTATTTTTACCCAAAGATGGCAGAATTAATAATTCCCCTCTATTCAGCACTGGTCAGAACTCATCTAGAGGACTATGGGTTTTAGGTGCTTCATTTTAAGAAAGACATTCACAAATTGGAATGGATTCAGAGGAGGGTGACAAAGATGATAAAGGGTCTTGAAAGCAAGTCTTAGGAGGAAAGGTTGAAGGAAGTGGGTATTTTTAGCCTAGCGAGGAGGAGAACAGTCTTCAAATATCTAAGATCACATTCACACGCGAGCACACCTCACTCTCCTTGGTGTATTATTTGATGTGGAAGTTTACATTCCTGCATTTTAATCATTCACATATTCCCTTTCCTCACTTTAAAAGTTCCCTCCTGCTTTAAAATTTACTGTGGTAGTGATGTGACGGATAAAATCTGTAAAGCCAAAGACTGAACAAACTTTAAACAGAGTTATCAGTTTTTGGCAATAAAAAAGAAATTCATCCTGTTTACAAGACATTTGGCAGGAATGCATCACATACCTTCCCTGTCATCTCTGCCAAACTACAGGACAATTTGATAAAGGGACCTAATCTTATAAGCAATTGAAGTTGTCCCCTTTGTGGAGCAACCCAAAAGACTGACAGACACATTCACTGGCCAATTACTGCATGCTTCTAGCTTTACAGGACCAATAAGTAGTGGCTTTGAGGCGGGCATAGGGGATGTCCCTCAGGCAGGCATAGAAACGACATAACTGGGACTTTGGGCATAGTATCCCAGCAGTCAGGAGACAATGGGTGATTTGAGACGTTACGGGGCCCATTGACCCGTACCGAAATCACCAAATTCATTCCCCGCCGGGATCACCCCGTCTCACCGTATCAGACGTGCTGGGGGGATCCCGGCGGGGAATCTGGGAGGGGGCGTGGCCGCGCGGCGCAACGTGCGGCCGCACTGCCCTGCCCCCTCCACGCAACCTGCCACCTGCCCTCCGGGGAGAGGGGCGGGCGGCGGGGCCAATAAGGCCACCGCGTCGGGCCGAATTCGCCATGGCCCGGGATCCCGCCAGTGATCCCGGGCCATGGCGCCCGACCAAACGAAACGCCGGGGTTCACCCCGGTGTGGAATTACATTCAACATGCGGAGGCCGCTGGTCCCTCCACTTCGGCCGCTCACGTGGTGAATGTAATTCCATGCCGTGGTAACATCTGGGGGGAAACATCCATTTCCCCCAACAGACGTGCCGAAATCACAGCCACCACACGGAATTGAGCGTGGTTGACTGTGATCTCATAACATCTGAAAATACCCATAGTTTACACATCCAGACTGGCCAATTATCATCACAATCACATCTTGCAGCACTGTGACAGAGGACCTCTCTCTATTGGCTCTTTCCTAAACAGATGCATCTGACTTCCCAGTAACAAGTGGGGGAAGAGATGTTGGGAAGGTCACAGCACAGAATGAGGATATTTGGTTGACATTTCTGCTTGCCAGTTGGCATCACAAACAGATCTTATACCACAGTGACAAGTAAGAGAATCCCTGGCATAGGCTTCTTCTCTTCATATGCTGTGCCAGCATATAAAATTGGAACCCTTTATCACATCTTTCTGATATTTAGCAGAGATGATCATGAAAGTGTGATATACAGCCCTGCCAAATTTCATGTACACTGGTTGGACTACAAAGATATTACGGTCAGACATACATTTATAAGTTAATTGTTTATACCACCAGGACCCTGTATCCAATCCTTCTGAGATAGTATCCTTCAGAGATAGTAAATATGGGAAGCAGTGTACACTTGCCAAGTTTCATCTACATTAAATGTGATGCAAGGAAGTTACAGCTAAGAATGTATATGAAGATTTTTGCAAAATAATATAATTCAATTGCTTATAAAATTGAATTCTTTTATCCAGTCTTTTTGAAATCTGGTACACATAATTCCTTTTATTGGAGGTACAGTCCCTCCAAGCTTCAGACAAATATAATGAACAACAAAAAAGGTACAGTAAAAAATGTGTTTGCCATTTAAACCAATGGAAAAGCAAAAACGAAAATAAAAATGACATGGGCCCCTGATGCACACTTCTAGTGCGCACCCCTACCCCACAGGTTCTATATGGAGCAGAGCTGTGGGCCTATGTCACAATTATAGAACTTGAGGTTATCCAGAATAAGCTATTAATTAAAAATTATAATTGGGGTACACAAATTTACCCCAAATGTCTTTGCCAGAGCTGAAACTGGCATATTACCTATCCAAGTGAAAGCTCCAAAACATGTTTATTACTGGTTAAAAAAATCAACATTTTAACTATGGATGATGGATGCCTACCTAAGGTGTATTTGATTGAACAACAGTGCTTTGGATTTAGACTCTCATGGTATAGAAACCTATCTAGGATAACTTGTAAAATGGGACTCTCTCTTGATTCTTTGCAGGGGCTATCCTAGAGCAAGGTAAACATTTTATTTAAGCGTAGGGTATCTGGCATTGCTATACAAAATGACATGGCTCAATTTTCAGATAATAAATTGGTCCCGTGGTTTAGTCAATGTAAATCCATGCACCAATATGAAAAGTGCCTTAATATTGTGAGTAAGTTCCCAATAAGGATGGGTTTGATACTTTTACAGTTCCAGCTGATGCCCACAGCTGTTTTGAATGGCAAACTCAAAAATGTTTCATATTATTTAAGATTGTGCCCATGTGGAAATGGCCACGCTGAAGATCTAATCCATTACTTGTCTGGCTGCCCTATCTCCCTTGGTTTACGTACTAAACTTTAAAATCCAATCCTGCATGGAAAGGAGTTTTAGACTAGAGCCCCAAAAGTTCTTATATTTGTTCATTAACACAAATAGGCATGTGATCATTGGAATGGCTGCACTGGCTAATGCTTTAGCACGTAAAAGGAAAACTATTGTTAACGCTTAGATTACATATTTATTAGTTTTAGAACTATTATGGATTCCTTTTTATGCTTCTTTTTATATTATACATAGTTCGTACACTATGTATATTATATGTACTGTATGTTTACTGAATTTTTAATGCTTATTCTGCCACAGCTTATGGCTTTGGCAAATAAATAAATAAATATTTCATTTTATTTCAAATTTACTGTGGTAATCTGTGACCAATAATAGGTGTTCCATTATTGGGCATGTGTTTGTTTTCCTTATCAGCAATATATTTTGACGCCATTTGGCAAATAGTGGGGATTCATCCCCTGAGGAGGGAAATCACCTCTATTTTCCTCCAAAGCAATTTTGGCTGATTGATATATGAACAAATCCATTCATGCATTAAGGGGAATGTGGCGAGGGTTTTATCCTGATTGTCAACCCTTACTTTTCTGGCTTAACCTTTAGCGCTTCTCCTGAATTACAGCCCCTGCATAACTCTTTCACACAATCAACATTAAGGTGAAGGAAGTTCTTTCTGCCAAACTGTCTTGTATGAATGCAGCCTAAAGGGCTGCCCCCAAGAAGATGGCAAGGCACTGTTCTGCTTTGTTGCAGAGGGCAGGACTAGAAACAATGGGCTCATGTAACAGGAAAGTAGATTTTGGTTAAATATAAGGGAAAACGTCCTAGCGATAAGAGCTGTGCAGCAATGAAACAAGTTGTCTAGGGAGATTGTAGACTCTCAATTGTTGGAGATTTTCCCAAAGAGGTTGACAGCCATCTTATGGAGGGGGTTGTAGCCATAGTCATCCTGCACCCAAGCAGAAGGTTGGACTAGATGGCCCTAGAGGCACCTTCCAATTCTATGAAGGAAGGAGAAAAGAGAAACTAAAAAACTGCAGAGACAGAAAGAAAGGAGAAAGACAGAGGGAAATGTAAGAAAGGAGACAAAGGGAAGTGTTATTCTTTTCAAAGTGTGTGCATTTGTACTGGTCAGACTGAAGTTTTCAAAGTCCTGTGCACCTAAGGAATAATTCACCTCGCACTTTTTGAATGTTAGCAGGTGTGACTTCGGGCTGCCTGCATGAAGGGAAAGGTATGTTTAGCATGATCCTCACACAGGAAAGTTAGCAAGAGATTGTTGGTCAAGGTAGCACAGGCCTTCCACAGGGATAATTAGCTCCTGTCCACACAGCAGTAGTGAGTGTCATGCTTTTTCCTCCCTCAGCGCAGGCTCGAGAATGCTGTACAGCAGCTTACCTCTCAACCTGCATACTGAATCCCCACACATGGATGGGACGCTTGAGACTAGCTTCAGCAACCCATAGCCATTCTCCCTGGGCTGCTGCACTGACTTCCAGGCTGACCAACACTGCTGGCCCCCACCCTCCATCCCCCTGCTCCCTGGCTGACTCTGTGGAGCAATTCTGGGAGCGTGCACTGCAAGCCAATGACTCCCCCTTGTGGAGAAAGGGACAGCAATCACGATGTCCTGTGCCTAGCTTCAGAAATAGCAAACTGCTCCAAAGCAGCTGAATTGAGGGAAATTTGGGGGGAAAGAACAATAACTGCAGATCCAGGCTGGCTGAAACAATGGGGAGCTCAGCCATTTAGAGTTCACTCCCAAAGCAGTGCTTCCTGGTGCACTCAGAAAAAAGACAGCACCCCCAGTGTGCTTGGATACTAAACTGCATGCACTTCTGAGCTCAGATAGAGAACCGAGCACCCAATGTGCTTGGATACAGAACTGAACCTCTGGTGTGCTCTGGATAAAAAAAACACATGATTTGGGCCCGCTTTGGCTCAGGACCTGACGGCATGTGTAAACACGCGCTGCCAGATGTTGGCCCAGGATTGCTCCAGATGGTGCTGGCAGCAAGCCCAGCTGTGACATCCAGACAATTTCCAAGGCTACAACCTGGGCTAAGGCCTGCCTGACCAGGCCAAAGCAGGCTAGCATGTCTATGCTGCCGTGGCATACCCAGCCCAGCCCAGGGGCTGCCATAGTTGTACCTCATTGACTGCTATGGCTGCCTGTCATGGTGGGGTGTTGGGAGCACAGTGTGTGGGGTGGACACCCGCCAATTTGTTGTGCTCCCGGCCATACCCAGCTGCAGTCATGTGCCAGACCTGACCCAGGCTGTGTCGCCTGGAATGTTTCAGCCCGGGGAATGGTCCTTCCGAGCACACATCTCTTTACTCTCTGAGACAGGACTGCATCCCCAGTCTGCTTAGATATTGGGTGTTTTTACACACACATTTCTCCTGCATGTTTGCTGTTACATCCTGAGCTTTCTGTGTGTCTAAATCACTCACCCAGATCTTAAACATCTACCTCTTTGAACTCTGCATAGAACTTCTCCCAGGATTTTGGTGTGTAAAAAATTCTCCTGGTAAACTGCTTTGCTCCAGGCAGCTGGGGGGCAATCCAGCAACCCACACTCACTAACCCCTATGCGCACCGCATGGCCTGAATGCGCTCTCAGGTGTGCACGTGCACTGTGTGAGCAGCACAGCTACGCAGGGCAAAGCACAATCAGGGCCAGCACGACCCCATAGCCCACACCCCCTACGGCCCAGGGGATGGAGCAGAAGCCATGCCAGGGGGATGCCCCAGGTCACATGGCATGTGGGCCTGGGGGCTGCACTAGCCCGAGCCACGTTCGCACCCAGCGTGGCCATGTCACACATGCAGCACATGCACACACCCAAGCACAAGCACTCTGGCCCAAGAGCTGAACCTGTGGGTGGCGCTCGTTGGCCACTGGATTGCCCCCCATTATGTTTGACTGTGTTCCTCTTCCAGCAGATAATCATGGTAATTAAAATCCCAAATTACTTTAGTTTCTTGAAACTTAGCTACTCCAGATAACTACTCTAAATCTTGTCCCCATCCTTTTCTTGATTTGGTGGTCTGCATTAGACCCTGACCACAATGTTACCTCTATTTCTTTCCCCTTTTGTTTTCAACAATTGGGGTGCCTTCTGCACACCCCTACACCTTTCCAATCACAGTAACTTCGAACTTCATGGCCATTTCTCTTAGAAACTAGATTATTCTTATATCCCTCCATGTTCCCACACACTACAGATTAAACAAAATACAGTAGAGCTAAATTGTTAGTAACAAAACGGTAAACTCAATGAGCCTCCCTCAGAAGTCTCTCCATGATGTTTCAGAGTTAGACACTAGGCAGGCAGCACTCGCCCCAAGAGGCTGGTCAATCTGGAAGATGGGTACCTCCATCCCCCTCAATGAGTCCTCAACCACTATCATTCTTCTTTTTGTCCTCCTGGTGGGGCAGGGGTGTGGTCATGCTCCCCACCCAGCCCCACCCATTGGAGCACGTGACTTCTCCTTTCTAGAGTCAGATGCTTGTCTGTTAAAGTTACACGTGTTAAAGTTAAATTGTGTGTTAAAGTTACAAGTGATGATAATAAAGCAAAAGTTACAACTCTGTTGCCTTCACTATGAGACACTGGAAGAAACTGAGAGAAAAGAGCAAAGGGCTGGTGAAAGAGTCTTGTGGCACTCCATAGGAAAAGGATCAGACTAAGGAGGAATTGAGGAACCACTAATAGAGATGGGAGGCAGAAAGCCACTTCCAGAGCCAGTGAACACACAAAGTATTTTTTCCCAGTCCAGGTAACACTAGGCAAGGACTCTGATCTCTGCATCCAATGGTGCACTAGCTTAGTATGACTGTGAATTTCCCAAGGTTGTCATTCAGTTCCAGTGACACAAAGACACCAGCTAAGGATGGGCGAACGTGGTTCGGATGTTCTGACTGAAGTCGGTCTGTTCGGACATGCGAACCGAACGTCTGAACCGAACTCTCGAATGACCGAACAGTTCGGTTGTGTTCGGATGAGTTCAGGGGCAGGAAAAATGTCTTTTCAGCAGGAAAAAAGTTTCAGTTTCAACTAAGTTTCAGTTTCGGTTTCGATAGTGCTATTTTTGACTGTTCTGCTGAGTTTGGCCAACCCAAACTCAGCTGAACTGAACCATCGAACCCGAACATCGGTTTCTAACCGAACGACCGAACATCTGAATCGCATTCTGTTCGCCCATCCCTAACACCAGCTTACAAAGAGAAAAGCTTTTTTATTAAAAAAGTTTAAGATTGTCACTATGTATTGTTCTTGTGACTATGGCCACTTTCAGCCCTGTCCCCCCACGCATATTCTGGCTGCGGGAGGGAATACACAAGCCAGGATATGTGCAGGAATCAGCCAGTCTGAAAGCCCCCCCCCCCATGCGACTTTGCCGGCAAATACTTTCACACCGGCTAATCTCCGTGCATATTCAAACACATATTCCAGCCGGAATATGTGCGGGTGTGTGTGTGTGTGCTCTGAAAGTGGTCACAGTTTTGCGCCTTCACGTTGGTAACTTTCCTGCTTGATTTTAATTGCCTCTATGGGCCACCTATAGGTTACACTATACTTAAGTATTGTGGAAATACAGAAATTCTGCTTATGGTGAAGCACATATATAAGCACTGTTTATCATAACCATATTGTATATCATTACTAGGGCTGAAATGAAGTCTTCAGAAAACTTTGGAATTTGCTAAATATTAAGGTATTTGGTTCAGAAAGGCTGAGTTCCAAGGACCAAGGCCGTTATTTGGTCCTCCCATAGAGGAGATGGGGTGGGGGGGATCTGACCAGGCCATTGCCAGGGTGCCGTGGTATGGGCTTCAAAGGGAAAGCCAAGCGCCTGTTGGCAGAAATTATTGCCCTGAATGGGCAGCCCTTCTCAATTGTGGAGGACAAGGACTTCCAGTGGCTGATTGGGTTTCTGGCCCCCAACTTTAAGATGCCTTCCCGCTCCACCCTAGTCAAACCATGGTGCCACAGATCTACAGGGCTTTGAAGGAGCGGGTATGGGAGCTGCTGGCAGGGGCTGGGGGGCCACAGTCCACTTCACCACTGACCTATGGTCCACCAGAAATGCCCAGCACGCCTACCTGGCTGTGACTGCACACTGGTGGCAGGACCCAGAGGCAGCGCTTGGCAGTGACAGGAGGGGACCGGAAGCAGGGTATAGGTGGGTCCTGCTTCAGGCCCAAGTCATGGACAGCTCTCATACCTTGAGGAACCTCGAGGCATCCCTGGCCACCATAGTGAGGGAGTGGATCATGCCAGGCACGGCCTTCACCAAGGGGTGTGTGGTCACGGACAACACGGCCAATATACTAAAGGCAGTCCGTGTCGGGGGCTTCACAAGCATCCGTTGCGCTGCACACACCCTCCATCTTGTGGTGAAGGATGCTCTGGGCTTGGGGGAGAAGGGGATTGGGCCAGGCACCCTTAACTCCCTGGTCAAGTGGGGGAGGAAGCTGGCGGGCTTCTTCAACTACAGCGTGAAGGGCAGCGAGCTCCTCTGGGAGAAGCAGGCCAAGAAAGGGTCCCCAGTGCACACGCAGGTCCAGGATGTCTCCACCAGGTGGAATTCCACCTTCCTGATGCTCGAGCGGCTTCTTGAACTGAAAGCCGCCCTACATCAGGTGGAACTGGAGACAGACATTGAGGCACCTCCATGGTAGAACAGGGAGGAATGGGAGATTATAGCTCACATGGTCTTTGTCCTGAGACCATTCCTGGCCATCACGGAGACCTTGAGCAGCTCCACTGCCACCCTCAGCCAGGTGACCCCACTGGTCCATAGTCTCCACAGCAGCCTGGATGAGATTCTGGGGGGGGGGATTGTGTCTCTCAGGGCAGGAGGATGTCAGATGAGGTGACTGACCTTGTGCAGAAGCTGAAGGTGGGGCTGAGTGCACGCTTTGACGAGCTCCTGCGCCGGGACAAATATGTCCTGGCAACCATGCTGGACCCCAGGATCAAGGGCAGAATGGCACAGGAGACAGCGGTCTATGGCCTCCAGAAGGTTGCGCTGGTGCAGAAGGTCCGGCAGGCAGAGCAGGCCATGCAGCAGGACGCCCCTGAGGATGGTAGGAACAGCGACCCCTTCCAGCCCTGCCCCCAGCCCTGGTGGTAGCAGCAGCAGCAGGACTCCTACTAATGCCAGCAGCTCCTCCTGTGTGCAGGCCACTCTGGGGAGCATGGGGCCCAGCACAAAAGGGTAAGCAGTGTGGCTGAGGGCAGTGGGGCAGGTGGTGACCACCCAGAGCTACCAGAGGGAGTTTGATGGTGCCTCAGCATCCAAGGAGACCTACCTGGAGCAGGAGCCATGCATTGATCCCAGCAGTGATCCCTTGGCCTACTGGGCCAATGTGTGGCCAGTTCTGTCTAAAGTGGCCAAGGGTATCCTGTCCTGTCATCAAGTACAACAAAAGGCAGCAGAATGTATACAATCCACACAAAAAATGTTATATACAAGATATATTATATGATAATACACAGAAAACAACTCCAGTACAACAAAAAATTCAACAATGCCAGTAGTTTTGAACTCAAAAGAACCCCAACAATTGAGACATATATAAACACTGCTAAAAGGCAGTTAATACCGCTACTGTACTCATAAAAAAAGGCAAACACGTTTCAGATGAAATCCTTCCTCAGTGCATAAATCCATACACAAACAAACACTACAGGAGACTGCAGATACATACCACATACATAAAATAAAATAAATTAGGGATGGGCAAACGTGGTTCGGTAGTTTGGTGATCAGCCCGAACTCGGTCTGTTCAGACTACCGAACGCGAACCCGAACCCGAACCCGAACATTCCGAATGGAACCGAACACCGAACGGCGAAATGGCGAACACATACCGAACATATCTGAACACCGAATGATGAAATGGCTGAACAGTTCGTTCAGTTCGGATCACGTTCAGTTGTGCTCAGGTGGCTAAAACGTGGTCTTCTGTCAGGTCACTGGAAGGCCAAATGTAGCAGGTAGGGGGAAGTCATTTGACTCAGCAAGGAGCAGACTTCCAGGTACCAGGGGTGGAGGGTGGAGAGTGGGTTGGAGTAGCAGCCAACCTGCCGAATCACCATCTCTTTTCGCCTCAGACCGCTGACTTGGAAGTCTGCGATTGACCACAGGCTAGGCTGCACGGAGCCAATGGGGCTTGATTTGAGTCGGGCGCAGCAAGAAACAAAATTGTCTGCCTCCCCCCTTCCCAATACCTTCTGAGCTAGTCACTGTTCCTGAGCAGCAGGCGTTTCAGAGGCTCCTTCACCCAACATTTCCCTGCTCCCCAATTCATTGCAATCCTCCTCCCATTTCACCCATGCAACACATACCCCATATTCTCATTTATTTACATTAGGTTTGATAGATTTAGTTGTTATTTTTTGTTTTTATCCCTCCCTGTGTTCAATCTTCCTCCCTCCCTCCCCCATCCATTGAATATATTCCCTCCCCAGTGATTCCCTTCCCTTCCCCTGTTTTTTTGATTAATTAGAGTAGTATTATTATTAATTATAGATTGATTTAGGTTTCATTTCAGTTTTGTACCCCTCCTTGTCTTGTTTGTGATTGCCCCCCAACCCCCATCCCATATATTCAATATTGATAGGTAGATAGATAGGATTAGGTAGATATATTTTTGTTTTGACATAGTAGGAGTACTTTAAGGTTTACTGATAGAGATAGTGTTTAGTGTTTACTGTGATTCAGCTTTAGGGTTTGTTTGAGTTATTCATAGCATTTAGAATACAGTTATTAGTTAGTTAGTTAGTTAGTTAGT
>QEPC01008297.1:117290-130306 GCA_003113815.1 Sphenodon punctatus | reverse complement strand
GGGTTCCCCAAATGTCCAGTGGTACAAACAAAGGCTACAAAGAAAACACAGACTGCGGCTGGGAAAGTGAAAGTAACGGGGGGGGGGAATGGGGATTGGGCTCTGCAGAGGGGAAGAAAAAGCAAGAGACTGGACCTATAGTTTACCTCTCCTAGCTGATTGAGCAGGATCAGCAGCCCAGGATCCAGCGATGTTGCGGTCGAAAAGGGGGGGAGGCTGAAGTCTGGGGGATCCATTAGCCCAGACACATGCAGGGAGACCTGCATGTATCTGGGGTCCAAGGTTTCTCTGAGGTTGATGGGAAAACCAGGGGCAGTTATAGGGTACTGAACAAAGAATTTGGGGAGGCTATGATGGGTCGTTTGGGGTACACAATGAGCTAACGAGGGGAGAAATCCAATTTCCACTTCCATCACAAAAAGGGCCATACAAGATGCATAAGTTATCTTTGACACAGGGGGAAAGAGTAAACAACAGTGGCTGGAGGGTAGTTAAGGAGGGGAGGGGAGGAGAGGACTAACCATCAACTTCCTGGGACACAAAGGGAGCCCCTGGATTTCTTTATTCCTGAGGGGGGGTTGCTGCTCCAAGTTCCAGTCATTGGTGCTCTACAGCTTAGGAAGACTGCCTCTTAATGGCCCCATACTTTACTCTAGGATTTTCCTTTTTCCTCTCTTCCCCCAGGTTCAGGCTGGTATTTCGCATGAGAGATCTACTTTCTGCTGGGTTCCATGGTAACTGGGCCCGATCCTTACTCTGTCTTACAATCCCCCCTCTTGCTCAAAATGGGGGGATATGCTCTCAAGTCCTTTTCCCCATGTTTTCCAGCCATTGGCCATGTCTGGGGGATGTCCTTTCAAGACCTCCGGGTCCATGTTTGTTGCCCCTTGGTCATACAGCAGAGGGGGGGTTGTATCCATTTTAGGGAAAACTGAGGCCATCATCAACAATGGAAGAACTCCCATCTGTGCTCATGCACCCCAATGCCCATTGCCCACATCCAGAACACAGCAAACCTACCGTAATGAGATGGAATGTAACACACATTTTATATGTGCCTGCCTGCCTGCCTGCCTGTGTTCCTATACCTGCTGCTACCATCAAATTCAGCACATAGGGATAAAAGATTGGACAGGGCACACAAAGGTCATAAAAAGAAACACAACAACTTTAATTTAAACTATTTACATAACAATAAAACAACAACAACAATAACATTCTAAAAAGCAAAAGCAAATATCCAGCACACAGAAAACCTACTGTAATGAGATGGAATATAACACACAATGTTTATATGTGCCTGAATGCCTGCCTGTGTGTGTTCCTATACCTGCTGCTACCACAAACTTCAGCACATAGGGATAAAAGATTGGACAGGGCACACGAAGCTCGTAAAAAGAAATACAACAACTTTAATTAAAACTATTTACATAACAATAAAACAAACAACAAAACAACAACAAAACAACAACATTCTAAAAACCAAAAGAAAACATTCAAAGGAAACTTATAAATGAAATTAAGAGTCTCTGGGCCTGTCTCCCGGGACTTGGGGGAAAGGCAACAGCCATTGGGGTGCAGCACAGGTCTGAGGGCTGACCATCCGGGACTCTGGCAGCTCGTAGCTGTGGGAGACAGCAAAGTTCAGGGCCTCTTCCATGTCCCGATGGCACCTGGAGAGCATCTGGTGGTACATTTGCATACAGTCCATCTCGGCGGAGACATACTGTCCGTATGCCTCCACCTTCTGCCTCTCCACCTGGACCACCTGTAACTGCTCCCCCAGGCAGTTCTCCATGGTGGCTGAAGACTGCTGGACCTGGTCCATGAAGTCCCGGGTGGGCTGCTGCAACTGGGCCCAAAAGGCCTTGGCCTCTGCATTCTCCCGTGGGCCGGAGGTCTCCACATCAGGGCTGGAAGGGGGGAAGGGGGAATGGCGTACATGCCTCTGTTTGTGGGTTGCCTTCCCACCCTTCTTCTGGCGCTGAGGCTCCTCTGCCACACCAGAATTATCTCCCTGCTGCCTCACTGTCATGCCATGGGTGAACTCAATGTGGGAGATGAGCCCTAAAGTGATCCCCTCCTTCTACTGCCGCAATCTTTTATTGCAGTACTAAAAACAGCAGAAAAAAATAGGAACATAAGATGTGCCATACTGTGTCAGACCAATGGTCTGTCATTCAAGCCCTGCCTGCATTCTGTCTCCACAAGTGGGTGGACTGGGTGGTCAATCTCTCTCTGCGGGGACTTCCATTCCTAACAGGTCAGGTCATAGGGAAATTCATTCCCTGTTGTTCCAGTCCCCGTGCCATACCTTGCATGTGGTGAATCAGTCGCCCTTGTCAAAAAACCTCCAGACATCCGACTTCTGGTGCCGAATGTCTGATGGTGTGACTGGCAGTGGTGATTATGACCTCTGCCTAGGGATCCTCCTCTTTGGCCTGGTCCTGGCAGCAGCACTGGGGCTGGCATCTGATTCCTCTCGGAAATGGGAAGACATTAAGAACACCAAAGTAATATCATGCATTTATGATGATGATGCCTCTAGTCCTCCCTCCTTGGGGTGCTAGGGATTGCAACTAGAAAGTACAACCAAATCCTGCCCTCCTGGGGGTGCTAGAGGATGATAGGGATTGCAACTAGAAAGCCCCTAGCTGGCACGTGCAAATCCTGCCCTTATTTGGAGGTGCATAGGGAACGAGATGGCAACTGGAGATTGGAGACCCTTGCTAGCCTGACCCATGTTTGGGTGTGGGTTCTGCTCCTGTCTCTTATACACATCTAGATGTGTAATAGGGATTGCAACTAGAAAGCCCCTAGCTGGCACGTGCAAATCCTGCCCTTATTTGGAGGTGCATAGGGAACGAGATGGCAACTGGAGATTGGAGACCCTTGCTAGCCTGGCACATGTTTGGGGTGGGGGTGCTGCTCATGCCAGAGCCCCCCACACTACAGTACCCTCTCTCTCTGTGGGAGACATCCGCTGCCACCTGCTGATGCCCACTGTTTGTGCCTGACTGATCCCCACCACCCATGCACCCACCTGCACGCCATTGAGCTCGCGCTAATAGATAGAGCCTTTCTTGTCCTCAAAGTAAAAAAAAAAGTTTACAAACCTGGCAGCACCTCCTGAGCCTGCCGCTTGCTCCTCAGTCGAGGAGCTCTACACCACCACCAGAGGTGTATTAGGGGCAGTGCCAGCGACCTCCTCCGCCTCCTCCTCCTCCTCCTCCTCCTCCTTCAGCGGCAAGTTGGCCCCCAGACGCTGAATAAGAACAGCAGCCTTCTTCATTTTTATTTTTAAACAATCACCCCACCCATAGCCAAAACAGTCACCCACAACAAACACCAACACTCTCGAACCACAACAACAATACAGCCAAACCCAACCAAACACAGCCCAAACACACAAACCGAACAGTCACCCAGCCAAACACACATTCTCTCACCACACAGCTCCGCATACACTAGAATTTCCAGATTCAAGCGCAATTACAGCTTCACATGCTCTCGGGATAATTTTTTCCGAATGGCCGAACTTGAACTGAACGTCCAAACCAAACGGCCGAACCCAAACCCAGCAAATGACCCGAATGGTCAAACCGAATGGCTGAACCAAACACAGCCGAACCAAACGCATCTGAACCTGAACCGCGATCTGTTCACCCATCCCTAATACCTGGAAGCAAAGAATTCCAGTGACACAAGAAGACAGAGTGCATCCTTGAAAGCAGAAACACAGAAGAACTTGGATGCCATGCCAACTGCAAAACAAGAAGCTGCTAGTGTCAGGCTGTAGCCAAAGGGGGAACACAATCTTTGGCTGTATCAAGTTGGAGCAGAGGATGTCTCTTTCTGTACACAGTCCTGCTGAAATGCCCCTGGGATGTTGCAACCAGTTCTAGTGCAAATATGTTGGAAAGGAAAGTGAGAAATGGGCCGGCCTCACCTCCAGAATCGTGGTTAGCATTGACCCCCACCAGGTATTCACTGTGGTGAACATCTGGCGGGGCTCCCACAGACCTTTCCATGATCACAGCCACCACACCGAATCCACTGTGATTTGGTGTGGTTGACTGTGATCACGTAACGTCTGAAATTACCCCAGGACAAGAAAACAAACAACCCCACAGTGAGAGATATTAGCTTATCAGGGAAGTGAGGAGGTGACTTGATTATAGAGCATAATTAGTTCACAGGGTGAACTGGGCCAAAAGAGCTGTTTAATTCTGAAGAGGGAGGCAGAGCAAGAATCAGTGGCCAGTTTAAGCAGTGCAGATGAATAACCATTGGCACCAGCAGTCCAGGGAGAGGGAGACTTTTCCATCACTTCAAATCTTCAGATCAAGACTAGGGGGGATGAGCCTTTGGTTGTTTTTCAGGCAGCGATAGTTGCCTGAAACTTAAATGCACAACCACTCTCCATTATAAACAGGGGACTGCTGAACCCCCGATTTTGAGGAAACCTCTTGAGCTACATTGCTGAAAATTTATTCATGGCTATAGGTTGTGAGGACCATCATATGCACCAAGTTTGAAAAAGGTCCATTAGGAAAATAAAATGTTATGACTGTTTTAACGTTAATTGACTGTGGTCAAAATGCACAGTGTCCTCATGATTTTGATTCATTAATATATTCTCCCCCTGGAAGAGTTGAGTCCCCAAACTTCACAAGATTGGCAGATGAGATCAATAACAACAGCTTCTGAAATATGATACTGATTGGTGCAGTCAAAACCAAGATATTAATGATTAAATAATTAGTTCGACAACCTTGCACGTGTGCACTTGAGCTCGTCTCCCCTTTTGGAGAGCCGGGAAAGCGGAACTCCGTAAACATTGACTATTGTACTCTCCCCCTGGCTTGTGCACTGTACTGGAAGGCAAGCATAACTCCCCCCCCCCACGCTCACCAACCCCCCGCGGCGCTGTCCTTGCTCACCTTTCCCCCCCAAAGGCAAAGTGGAGTCAGCACAGCTTGCTGGGGCCTGAGCCGGCACAGCTGTGGCTATCTGCGGCCCCGCAGTTGCATGACTGGGAGGCAGGCTGCAGCCAGCTTCTCCCCCAATATGTTCTGCCTCCCCTCCCTGGCTCCTGTCCCCATCCCTCACCTTCCTCTTCCTCCTAGTAGCGCTCCAGCAGCAGCAGCAGTGGGACACAGGGGATCAGGTTGGGAGATAAGACTGTTTGTTTACAAACAACTCCTCTCCAGAAGGTTTTTACCTTGTAAGGAAGGTTCTTCGAGATGGATCCCAACATTCTCACAACTGGGTTGTGCACACTCCTCCTATCCAAATAATAGACTGCATGTTGGTCTCGAGTTCCGCTAGTATGAAAAGCACTCTTCCCCCTCAGAATGACAGTTCCTTTCAACCCTTTCTAGAAATATAAGAAAAAAATTCCATGCGGCCTGGAAGGGTGGGTGTTGTGAGAATGTTCGGAGCCATCTCAGATAACCTTGCTTGCAAGGTAGCAACCCTCTGTTCTTCTTCGAGTGGCTCCTCACATGCTATTTTTACATAGCTCCGCCGGGTGGGGGATCTGTGGGCGCGCCAGTGCATGTATAGGGTATGCACACAACTGCACATGCATCCCCACTCACCTCCTACTCATCCACACCCACAGAATAACCACTGTTTCCCCCGGTTGCTCCATGCATGGGGATGGGTGGGGGGTGAGTGGGTATGAGTGGGGGGGTGCGTGGGGATGCGTGTTAGGCAGACACGAATGCACCCCCACTCACCATGGATGCATGCAGTGCATCGTTCACATGGGGCTCCCCAACCCATGAACACACAGAAATCTGCGTGTTCATGGGTGGGAGAGGCCCGTGTAAAAACGGCCACATTCTCACAACTGTCTTACTAATACTATTTTAAGTAGGAATTTAGGATGTAAAGCAATATCTATTCTATCTTGGAAAATAAATCTGAAAATATGGTTCTGAGATTATTTTGGCTGCTATTTCACACACTTTTCTTAATGAAGTTATTGCTAACAGGAATACTGTCTTTAAACCCACACCCCATAACCAGTTCATTTGCGCCACCCCCCTATAATGAATTCATGCTGCCCCGGGTGCACAAATTAAATGGTTATGGGTGGGGGGCAGCGTGAATTGATTATATGAGGCAGGGGTGCAAATGAACTGGTTATAGTGTCAGGAACACGCAGCAATCTGCCGCTCGCGAGGGCACCTAGGTGTGCTAAAGGATCCCTCAGGGTCTTATATTGGTGAAGGGAACACACTACGAGAGCAGTCCCACACTGAAGCTCATCACAGGGACTGGTTCGCGCCAAGGTGCCCACACTAGAACGCTGTCGCTTCCACACACCAGGGGACAGGACAGGAGTGCAATCTCGGTGGTAGTATAGGGTGGGGGGCCGGACCCGGGGACCCAAGGTCAAGGGATCAGGGAAAGGGTTAGGACACACACATAGGAGCAAGGGTACTGGGAAGGCAGTGGGGGGAACACAGAAACTCTTGCCCTGACACTCTCTAAGGAACAGCCACAACCCACACACTCACCACTCTCTCCACACGCTCACTCCTCTCTCTCTCTCTCTCTCGCACTCAGTCTTCTCCTCGTAAGTCACCGCAACAATGTATCCAACCGGGGGCCAGTCTCATGGCACTAGGTCCGATCACCAGCACAGGTCACTAGCCACCCGGGGTTTAAATAGCCCGATTGCCTGTCTGTGCTCACAGGCACGCTGAGCGCCGCACCCTCACTTCCGGTTCCGGGTCCTGCTGGCCGCCCTGCCCCGTGGTTACCTGGTTACCACTGGACGCGGTTTCCCTGACTCCCCACCCTGCGCTCCCTGGCCCATCAGCTGGCAGAGCGGTGTCTACAGCCGGGGGCGGGGCACGCCCTCAGGCCCGTACTCCCCGGGACTGCCTGCGCCGCTGTTGCTGGGACCCGCCCCAGACTCTCCTCCTTACAGTACCCCCCCTCCAGGACCGGGCCTCCCAAGTTGCCAGGGTTGTGGCCGTGAGGGGAACCGGGCATGAAAAGCCCGCACCCGGCACAGGGCAGAGACCGCAGACGTTGGTTCCCAGGAACGCTCGGACAGGCCATAGCCCTTCCAGTCAATAAGATACTCTAGGTGCCCTCGGTGCCATCGAGAATCGAGAATGGCCTGAACTTCATAGTCGGGCGTAACCGCCACTGTGGGCACTGGGGGAGGCTCTGGGGTTGAGGAGGGGAATAACGGAGGGTATGCGGCCTTCAGACGGGATACATGAAATGTAGGGTGAATGCGCAGCGAGGGAGGTAACTATACTTGAAAAGTGACTTTGTTAATTTTACGGGTAATGGGGAATGGCCCAATATAACGCACATCAAGCTTCATGGAGGGACGAGCAGACGGATAATTCCAGCGGTCGACCCAGACCATGTGTCCTACTTTAAAGTCCGGGGAGGGTCGACGGTGCTGATCTGCCTGTACCTTGTAGCGCTGGCGGGTGGTTATTAAGGTGCATGTGGCTTGGTTATGGGCTTGGTGGAGTTGTTGGACAAGGGCCCCTGCCACAGGGATTTTGACGTCTGTTAGTTCCGGGAAGCAAAGTCTAGGGTGATACCCATAAGTAACAAAGAAGGGAGATTCTCCGAGCGACGAGTTGGGCGCATTGTTGTATGCTAATTCGGCGACAGGGAGGTACTGTGCCCAGTCATCTTGTAAATAGTCGCTGTAGCACCGTAGGTATTGCTCCAGGGTCTGGTTGATGCGCTCGACCTGACCGTTCCCCTGCGGATGATATGCGGTGGTGGGGCTGAGGCGAACTTGTAACGTAGAAAACAAGGCTTTCCATAATCGAGATATGAACTGTACTCCTCTATCCGTAATCATTTCAGCAGGGAGCCCGTGAAATTTAATCACATTTTGCAACACTAGTTGTGCGGTTTGCGCAACTGTTGGGAGCCCCTTACAGGGGATAAAGTGCCCCATCTTGCTAAAGTGGTCAATAAACACTAGTATAGTGGTAAAAGAGTTAGACGGGGGGAGTTCTACAATGAAATCCATGCCGATACGCTTCCATGGTCCCTGGGGGACGTCGGTGATATGTAGCAGTCCTTGGGGGCATTGGCGAGGAACCTTGGTACTTGCACAAATGGGGCATCCTTTCACGTACTGCTGGACATCCGTTCTCAATGAAGGCCACCAGTAATGTCTCTGAAGGAGTTGGAGAGTACCACGTTGTCCGAGGTGCCCAGCCAAGGGCGCATCATGATGGGCCCATAGAAGTCCTCGGCGTTCTGATTCCGGGACAACCACTTTATTTTTGAAGTAGAAGAGGTTACCTTGGCCATGGAAGCGGGCATCTTTTTGAAATTGTTTGTTCTTCCCTGACTGCTGTTGAAGGCGAGCCAGGGAGGGCTTCCAGGTTCCTGTGAAAATCTGATGCGGCAATAACAAGGATCCACGATCCGCGGGCTGCTCCTCAGCCTCTTGGCATCGGGACAAGGTGTCTGCAAGGACATTCTGATGCCCGGGTCTATATTGGATCGAAAAATTGAAACGTACAAAAAACAAGGCCCACCGGGCATGGCGAGCATTAGTAATACGTGCTGTTTGAAGAAACATTAAATTCTTATGGTCCGTTATAACAATCACCGGGTTCGGAGCTCCTTCCAGATGGTGCCGCCAAGCCTCGAATGCTGCTTTTATAGCTAATAGCTCTCTATCCAGGATCATGTAATTCTGCTCCGCGCTTGTAAGTTGGCGGGAATAAAAGGCGCATGGTAAAAGGTGTTCGTTGTCGGGTCCTGGTTGAAACAGCACTGCTCCCAGGGCTGTACTGGAGGCGTCTGTTTCCACCGTGTAGGGCTTGGAGGGGTCCGGGTGTTGTAGTATGGGTGCTTGCATGAAGGCCCTTTTTAATACCTGGAAGGCGTATTGTTGCTCGGGTCCCCACACGTATGGGTGCCCCTTTTTTAGTAGCCTAGTGAGAGGGGTTGTTAGGTAGGCATAATCCGGGATATATTGTCAATAATAGTTGCTGCTCCCGAAAAAGCGCTGGAGGGCCTTCACGTTGTTGGGGGGTGCCCAGTGCTCGATCGCTTGAACCTTCTGTTGTTCCATTCTAATGCCCTGAGGGGATATAACAAATCCCAAGAATGCAACAGAGGTGACATGGAAGGTACACTTCTCTAATTTACAGTACAGATGATTCTGTTGCAACCTCTGTAATATGATTTGTACATGTTGCACGTGCTCCTGCTCTGTTGAGGAGAAAATCAAAATATCATCCAGATAAATGATGACAAAGATGTCCAAGATGTCCCGAAATATGTCATTCATCAAATGTTGAAAGGTGGCCGGGGCATTGGCCAGGCCGAACGGTATCACCAGGTATTCGAAATGACCGTAGTGCATCCGGAACGGGGTTTTCCACTCATCCCCTGCTCAAATTTGCAACAAATTATAAGCCCCTCAGAGGTCCAATTTTGTATAGATTTGGGCCCCTTGTAGCCGGGTCAACAACTCCGGGATCAGCGGCAACGGGTATCGATTTTTTACTGTGATCTTATTAAGCTTTCGGTAGTCCACGCAGGGTCGAAGGCCTCCGTCCTTCTTAGGCACAAAAAATATAGGGGCCCCTGCCGGGGATACCGACGGTCGAATGAAGCCCTGCTGTAATTGTTCATCAAGGTGCGCCTTGAGGGCCTTGAGTTCCAGTTCCGAAAGGGCGTAAATTCGCCCATAAGAAGGTTCTGTACCAGGAAGTAACTCTATGAGGCAGTCATACGGCCAATGTGGGGGTAACATGGCCGTGTCCTGTTCGCAGAAAACATCGTGGAACGAGGAATACGTCCTAGGGAGGCCTTCAGGGAGAGGGGTTGTCCCCAAAGCCTTTCCTCCTCCGCCACAACCCCCGGGGGGAAGTAGTACACACTGCTGTTGACAAAAGGGGGACTGAAATTTTACCTCCCCTGTGACCCAATTTATCTGTGGGTTATGGCGTTGGAGCCATGGGATCCCCAAAACAATGGGGAATAGCAGGGTTTGCACTACATCGAACTGTAGGCTTTCTCGATGGGCCCCAATTTGCCCCGTGAGTGGCTGGGTACAAGATACAACAAGTCCAGAAGCTAATGGGGAGCCATCAATGGAGTGGACCACCTTGGCACAAGATCGTGGTTGCACTGGCAACCCCCACTGTTGCACTAACCCTTTATCGATGAAGTTGCTGGACGCTCCTGAATCTATCAGGGCTCGCCTAATGAGTGAACATCTCTTATCCCACATTAGGTTCAAAGTTACCTGAAGGTGCTCAACGGGAGCCGTAGCCCCTGCAATAACTCCCAGGGGTGGTGCAGTGTTTACTGAGGTGCCCCCTGTTCATCTCGGCTCTGGTAGTTTCCCGGCTGGCGTCGGGTGGGGGGTAGATGCAGGCAGGATATGTCAAAATGTGTGGCGTCTCCACAGTAGAAACACAGCCGCCTCTGGCGGCGCAGTTCTTTTTCATCTGGGGGAAGAGGGCCCCGGGAAGCTCCCAGCTGCATGGGTTCCCCGACATCGGTCTTTGGTGTGTCGAGGTGAGGTAGAGTTGGTACGTATCGCCACGGGGGTATTGCTCGACTGCCTTGCCGCTCTCGCCGCCGTTCTGCTATACGCTCATCAATCTGTATGGTGAGGGTGACCAGTTCCGCCCATTTCTCAGGTAACGGGGTGTAAGCTAGCTGGTCTTTTATTTCTTCATTCAGCCCCTTCCTAAATACCACTTTGAGCACCTTGTCTGGCCAGGCTAGCTCTGCAGCTAGTTGCTGGAACTGAGTTACATATTCTAACAGGGAACCACGCCCCTGTCTTAGTTCTAAAATGGCGGTCTCCGCGTCCCTCATCCGATGGGGATAATCAAAGAGAAATGTAAATTCCCTTTTGAAAGCCGCATAATCCCGAATTAACAGGTCCTGGCTGGTAAGTAGGGGGGTGGCCCAGGACAGAGCCAGCCCTACCAAATGCCCGAGGATGAAGGCTACCTTAGCCTGGTCCGAGGCATAAGTGTGGGGCTGTACTGAAAAGTCCAGCTCTCACAGGGCCATAAACCCCTGGAACATTTTCCGGTCCCAATTAAATTGGCAATCTGGGGCCCTTTGGGTTCCCAGGGGTTAAGTTCTCATGGACGTTCCTGTAAATCCTGGACATCCATAGCCAGGGCCTGCAGCCCCCAAACAATATCAAGGACTCCCATAACTTCAGGTCCTGGCCCTGAAACCGTGGGTCCCATAGTTGGGTGTGCATAGGCCCCTTCCCCCGTGGCTGGGTCTGTCATGAGTGTGGACTCTGCACCACCCGTGGCCCCAGTAGGCAATGCCCCACTCCCCAACCCTCACTCCATGATCCCTACCCTTGTGCTCTGGGGAGGAGGATCAAAAAAGGTCCAGTAAATGCTGGTGATTCTGTCAGGAACACGCAGCAATCCGCCGCTCGCGAGGGCATCTAGGCATGCTAAAGGATCCCTCCGGGTCTTATATTGGTGAAGGGAACACGTTACGAGAGCAGTCCCACACCGAAGCTCATCACAGGGACTGGTTCGCGCCAAGGTACCCACACTAGAACTCTGTTGCTTCCACACACCAGGGGACAGGACAGGAGTGCAATCTCGGTGGTGGTATAGGGTGGGGGGCCGGGCCCGGGGACCCAAGGTCAAGGGATCAGGGAAAGGGTTAGGACACACACACAGGAGCAAGAATACCGGGAAGGCAGTGGAGGGAACACAGAAAATCTCGCCCTGACACTCTCTAAGGAACAGCCACAACCCACACACTCACCACTCTCTCCACGCGCTCACTCCTCTCTCTCTCTCTCTCTCTCTCTCTCTCTCTCTCGCACTCAGTCTCCTCCTCGTAAGTCACCGCAACAATGTATCCAACCGGGGGCCAGTCTCACGGCACTAGGTCCGATCACCAGCACAGGTCACTAGCCACCCGGGGTTTAAATAGCCCGATTGCCTGTCTGTGCTCACAGGCATGCTGAGCGCCGCACCCTCACTTCCGGTTCCGGGTCCTGCTGGCCGCCCTGCCCCATGGTTACCTGGTTACTGCTGGACGCGGTTTCCCTGACTCCCTGCCCTGCGCTCCCTGGCCCGTCAGCCGGAGGGGAGGTGTCTACAGCCGGGGGTGGGGTGCGCCCTCAGGCCCATACTCCCCAGGACTGCCTGCGCCACTGTTGCTGGGACCCACCCCAGCCTCTCCTCCTTACATATAGGGTGGGGGAAGCATGAACTGATTATGGGGGCACAACTTCCCTTCCTCAGGACTTTATGAAAGGGTTTCCCAGGAATGGTGGTGCAGAGTGGGCCTGATCCCCAAATGGGGTGGAACCCAAAGGCAGTTATTTGGGTAATAACTGGAGCTCTAGTCTGGATCTGAGGGCAGGGTGCTGTGGGACTCCAGAGCTGTGCATTGTCTGTGCTGCAGGGTCCTGTTTGCTGAAAACTGCATCCCTTGGTCTTTAACCCTGAAAAGGAGAGATGGGTGTTCAGAACGGATGGACCTGTCTAGAGCTAGTTATTGGACAATGCCAGGTATATATATGAATGACAGGGGACAGTTTTCTGTAATAAGGATACTAGGAGGAGAAAGAAGAGGGGAGAGGGAAGAGACGAGGGGTGGGGTCCCCCAAACCCATTGCTTGTCCCTGGGCCCACTCCAACCTAGCTACGCCCCTGAGTATTAGATATTGTGCCTGAGCAGAAGGGGCACTCCCGGTTTCTCAATGCCAAGGGGAGGCAGGCTCCTGCAACCAGCTGCACAGGGGAGCAAGAGCCTGCCCACCCAAGCCCCAACCTGCCCCCCCAACCCTGGCCCCTAGCTCCTGCCCCCCCCAATATCCTGAGCCCCAAGCTGCCCCCTGAAACATCCCAAGCCCTGAGCTGCCCCCCACAACATCCCGAACCCCAAGCCCGACCTGGCACCCTGCAACATCCCGAGACCCAACCTGGCCCACAACCCCTGCCCCTAGTTCCCGCCCCCCAACATCTCAAGCCCCAACCTGCCCTTCGACCCCC
>QEPC01008297.1:72675-96690 GCA_003113815.1 Sphenodon punctatus | reverse complement strand
GTGGCCAGAGCCCAGCAGTGGAGGGAAGGAACAGCTAGGGGAGGAGTAGAGTGTGTGGTTGCCTAACCCTCATTGGCTGCCCCTCTCTCTTGCAGGTATTTATACAGGGGCTGTGGCCCCTGTTGGGTGTGGCCAGAGCCCAGCAGTGGAGGGAAGGAACAGCTAGGGGAGGAGTAGAGTGTGTGGTTGCCTAGCCCTCATTGGCTGCCCCTCTCTCTTGCAGGTATTTATACAGGGGCTGTGGCCCCTGTTGGGTGTGGCCAGAGCCCAGTAGTGGAGGGAAGGAACAGCTAGGGGAGGAGTTTCCTGGCCCTCATTGGCTGCCCCTCTCTCTTGCAGGTATTTATACAGGGGCTGGGGTCCCTGTGGGCGCCAGCCCTTAGGCGACATCCAAAGGTTGTCACCTGTTGGTGGGCCCATTGGTGGGATCACAGTGACAGTGCCACCCTCCTTGGCCTGGGAGAGCCGTAGAGTGTGACTTAGAGTGAAGTGTGCGGCTTGGAGAAACAGCTGTGACTCTGAAAACAGGAGGAATACGGGGCAACCATCTGGTACCACTCAGCGACACACCTATTACCATCTGCCGGCTCCTGTTCTCTGCCACCGCCCCTGTTGCTGCCTCTGCGTTGGGGCCCCGTGCTGCCCAAAACTTCTGCCCCCTCGCTGAATCTTGAGTTGTCCAGTTTGAGATCGTACGCTCGCCTGCAGACATGGTAGGAAGGACTGGCTCAAAGAAAAGGAGGGGTCTTTTGGCCGCGCCAGTCACGGCAAAGCCCTCTCTGGCCCAGGGGTCGTTGAATGCCTTCCCCTTTCTCCACTCCCAGCGCCCGACTCTTCCGGCTGTAGTTGGAGCTTCTATTGAAGTCTCTAATCAACAAGTGGATCTTATGCTCCAGACTGTTGAGGGAGCTTCCCCTGTGGGGGAGGAGCATCCTCAATTAGATTTTATTTGTTTGGACCCTGCCCAGCCTGCCAGTTTTTCTAGCCCTGTCGCCAAGGCCAGCCCGACCCCGGACTTGGACAATGTCAACTGTTGTGATCTTCTTCGCAGGCAATGCTCCTTGTTAGACTCATTTTCCAGATCTCTCTCCCAGTCCTTGGGGGAAATAGTAGTAGTACTTAGGGCTCAACATGATCTTTTACAAACCCTTGATAATTCACTGTTTGACCCCAACAGTTGTAGGCAGGTAGCCCCGGGTAGGGTTATGACCTGACCTAGCTGACCTAGCTGCAGTGGCCAACCTCCCCCTTTAGGACACAACAGGTGGGTCCTTCTGGAGGATCCCTGCCATCAGCTGCTAGTATTTCCCCCTTGGTATGTGCCCCGGTGCCCTCCCCTCCACCTAAGGCAATTCCTATTCCAGGTGCAGAGTCCTTTAGAATTCAGCCTCTTCCTGATGGCTTTTTTCCGCTGTGGAATTCAACTGCTGCCATTGCTTACCATCTGGAGAAAATTTTGGGATGGGTTCCCCCTGGGGCTATTGTTTCTTTTCAGTCTCTGCCATCCCACTGGCATGTGCAATGGTTTATTGTTTTTTTCCGCTTGTCCCAATTCGCTTCTGTAATTTTTTCTCATGCTGCTTTGTTGTCTTCTTGGGGGATTCATGTGGGAGAGGTTTTCAGAGACGCAGCCACTCATCCAACAGCCCTTCTACCAGTTGATACTACTCCAGGTAGGTCTGTGTCCCTGCCCAAGAGCTTACCGCAGGATGTCCCATGCCCTGTAGGTGCCCTGGTGGCCCAGGTACCATCTATTCAGGAGAAACTCCTGAAGCTTGCTCAGGGTATTGAGCGGCGTAGGTCTCTCCTTTCCGAGAGCTTTGCCACGGATGTCCTGAAGCCGGGGCAAACATTCTCCGAGCCCCTTCAGCCCAGTTCCATCTTGGGTGGGGGCTCTTTAGAAGCTCCTGATCTGGGTGATCCTATGCCCTCGGTGTCAACAGGTCCTTCGTTGGACCCCCGGTGTTTCCAGTGGGCCTGGGTTGTCTCCTCCAGTCACCATTATTATTATTATTATTATTAAACATTTATAAAGTGCCAGTAACAACCTGGCGCTGTACAGAACATATAATCAGCTGCGGTCCCTACCTGTGGCTTACAATCTAAAAGACAAGGAGGGGGAGACAAGGAGAGGGGACAGCGGGAGAGACATGGGAGAAGACAAACAAACATTCAGGCGGATGCGAAGTCTCAGGTGCGTGTACTTGGCTTGGTTACAAGGTGGTCGGTAGCAGCAGTCAGCAGAGGAGGGCTGACAGTAAGAGCAAGGGGAAAGACTAGAGGGCATTGGGAAAGGCAGCATGGAAAAGGTGGGTCTTGAGGAGGGATTTGAAGGAGCGGAGGGAGGAGGCGAGGCGGACGTCGGCAGGGAGGGAGTTCCAGGCATGCGGGGCAGCGAGGGAGAAGGGACGAAGGCGGTTGGGCGAGCAGGAGAAGCGAGGGAGAGCGAGGGAGGGGACAGCGGAAGAGCGGAGAGCGCGCGCAGGAGCGCGTAGGGCGATTAGGTCCGAGAGGTAAGGGGGAGCTTGGTCATGGAGCGATTTGAACGTGAAAACCAGGAGTTTGAACAGGATACGTTCAGGAAGGGGGAGCCAGTGAAGGGAGAGGAGGAGAGGCGTCACATGGTCGAAGCGACGGGCAGAGTGAATGACCTTGGCGGCAGAGTTTTGGATCGCCACAAGGGGGGACAGGTGGGAGCGAGGGAGGCCAGCAAGGAGGAGGTTGCAGTAGTCGAGGCGAGAGATAACCATGGCATGAACAAGGATTTTGGCCGAGGAGACAGATAGAAAGGGGCGAATGCGGGCAATGTTGAGGAGAGCGAATCGGCAGGATTTGGCCACAGAGTCAATGTAAGGTTTAAAGGAGAGGTGCGTGTCAAAAATGAAGCCCAAGCTGCGGGCACGGAGAACAGGACGGATGGTGACCCCATCAATGCAGATGGTCAGGTCAGAGGGAGAGGAGGGGGATGGAGGAAAAATGAGGAGTTCAGTCTTGGCCATGTTCAGTTTGAGTTGGCGTCGGGACATCCAGGCGGAGATATCAGAGAGGCAGTCGACGAGGCGTGAGCGGACAGAGGAGGAGAGAGAGGGGGTAGAGAGATAGAGTTGGGTGTCATCAGCATAGAGATGGTATTGGAACCCGTGGGAGGCAATAATTTCACCAAGGGACCGGGTGTAGATAGAGAAGAGGAGAGGGCCAAGGACAGAACCTTGGGGAACCCCAACCGAGAGGGGAAGGGAGGGGGAGGTCGACTCGGGGAGGGAGACATTAAAGGAGCGGTCAGAGAGGTAGGAGGAGAACCAGTCAAAGACAGAGCCACGGAAGCCCAAAGAGTAAAGCGAGTCCAAGAGGAGCGAGTGGTCGACAGTGTCAAAGGCAGCAGAGAGGTCAAGGAGGACAAGAACGGAGTAGTGGCGCTTCGATTTAGCGACAAGTAGATCATTGGTGATCTTGGCCAGGGCAGTTTCAGTAGAGTGGAGGGGGCGGAAGCCGGACTGGAGAGGGTCGAGGGAGGAGTTGGCAGAGAGGAGGTTCAGGCAGCGGGAGTAGACGACACGTTCCAGGAGCTTCGAAGCAAAGGGAAGGAGGGAGACCGGCCGGTAACTAGAGGGATCGAAAGGGTCCAGGGTAGGCTTTTTGAGGATGGGGGAGACAGTGGCATGTTTGAAGGCAGAGGGGAAGGAGCCTGTGGAAAGGGAGAGATTGACAACATGCAGAAGGGGGGGAGCGACAGTGGGAGCAATAGAGGTCAGGAGGCGGGAGGGGATCGGGTCAAGGGGGCAGGTGGAGGGGTTGGATGAAGAGAGAAGAGCAGAGATTTCCTGGAGAGAGGCAGGAGGGAAGGATGCGAGGAGGGAGGGGGGGGGGGGAGGGGGCGGGAGGGGAGCGGGGGGCGGAGGGGGGCGGGAGGCAATATCCCGACGGATCTTGTCAATCTTGGAGGTGAAGAACGACGCAAGATCCCGAGCAGCAAGGGAAGAGGGCGGGGGAGGGCAGGGGGGTTTGAGAAGGGAGTCGAAAGTAGAGAAAAGGCGGCGAGGGTCGCGGGAGAAAGATTCGATCCTAGAGGCATAATAGCGCTGCCTAGCTAGGGAGATAGCCGAGGAGAGGGAGGAGAGGGAGAATTTGTAATGGAGGAAGTCAGGGAGGGAGCGGGATTTGCGCCAGAGGCGTTCGGCAGCCCGGGCGCAGGAGCGGAGGTAGCGGATGGCAGGGGTAAGCCAGGGGCGGGGGTCGAGGGGGCGGACGGGGCGAGCAGAGGGGGGGGCAAGAGAGTCAAGGGTCGAGGAGAGAGAAGCGTTGAGAGCAGAGACAGCAGAGTCAGGGGAGGAGGAGGCGAAAACGGGGGGGAGAAGGGGGGAAAGATGTGCGGCAAACTCCGAGGGAGTAAGGGCCTGCATATTGCGGAAGGGGCGCATAGAGGGGGAGGCGGAGGGGGGTCGGTGGGAAAGGCTGAAGGAGCCGAGGAAGTGATCAGAACTAGGGAAGGGGTCAAAGGAGAGGTCAGTTAGAGAACAGTTTCGAGTGAAGACGAGGTCGAGGGAATGGCCGTCAGTATGAGTGGGGGAGTCGGTCCAGAGTCGGAGATTAAAGGAGGAAGCGAGAGAGAGAAAGCGGGAAACAGAGGGGGCGGAGGGCGTGTCAACGTGAATGTTGAAATCACCAAGGATAAGAGTGGGGATATCATCGGAGAGGAAGAAGGTGAGCCAGGATTCAAAGTCCGGGAGGAAAGAGGAGAGGGAACCCGGGGGGCGGTAGATGACAGCAACCCGAAGGTGTAGAGGGGAGTATAAGCGCACAGAGTGGGCCTCAAAGGAAGGGAAGGAGGAGGAGGGGGGAGGGGAGAGGGTTTTGAATTGGCAGTGCTTAGCAAGGAGCAAGCCCACACCACCACCCAGGCCCTCAGGGCGGGGGCGGTGAGAGAACGACAGGCCCCCGGAGGATAGAGCAGCCGGGGTTTTAGTGACATCAGGGGGGCCGGCCTCCTGCTGAGAATCTCCCCATCAGTCTCAGTTTTCCAACCCTCTAAGACCAGTTAGGCTTTGTGCTTGGAACATAGCAGGTTGGCGATCACGATCTTTTGACCATTCTTTTTTACAGTTCATTTGCGGTATGGATATTCTCTGTCTCCTAGAAACATGGTCTTGGGAAGACCTGGAACTGCCTGGGTTTAGGGTTTTTGGGATCCCGGCTGTATCCTATGCTATTAGGGGTCACCCGAGTGGAGGTCTTGCCTGTCTTATTTCTTCTGCACTGGGTTTTGTGATGGTGGAGGTGGTGAAACTTCCCCCAATTGCTTTGGCAGTTGCTGGTCATATGAATAAGAGGCTTTTCATTTTCCTTACTGTCTACATCCTCCCAGCCAATGCTTCTAGTTTCCAGGGCAATTTCTGGGACAATCTGGAGGTCCTTATTCATACCCTGCAGGTTAGATACTCGCAGGCTTTTTTCATTTTGGCGGGGGATTTAAATGCCTGGCTGGGTGCCGATTCTGAGGACCTTTTGATCCACTGTCGTTCTTTCAGTCCTGGTGCTTCAGTATTTAGTCGCTGTTCCAAGGACAAAAACCTAAATGACTCTGGGCTCAGATGGACTGACTTGGTGACCAATTCTAATTTGCAGATTCTAAATGGGGCTTTCCCTGGGGATATTGAGGGGAATATCATGTTTGTTTCACACCAGGGCTGCAGTGTAATTTACTACATTGCTCTTTCCCTGAGTCTCCTTCCCTATGTATCTAGTTTTTCAATAGGCCAGGAAATACATAGCGACCACCTTCCCTTAATTTTAACTTTCCAGTTGTCTACGGTAAGGGTGGTGGGAGCTAACAGGGCTGTCACTTATGAGATCTGTATTGGCCCACGCATACGACCCTGGTCAAATGACCTTGCTCTCCAGTTGGGGAAAGTACTGTCCTCTCCCTCCTGCCAGGCGATCAGGGACCTGATGGTGGGAGTATGCCCTCTGTGGGACCCAACACCATACTATTTGGATCTCTCCTGAGGCCGCTTCTTGTTTTTGGCCCCCGTCAACCATGGGCAGTCGAGGGGCTGTCTTCAGGGGAGCTTCCTGGTATGATCAGGATTGCAGGGCCCTGAAGGCCCGCCTGGGTATTTTGTTTAGATCTTACAGGAGGCGGAAGGAAGAGGGACTGTTGCAGGAATTTCTGGATTCCAAGAAAGAGTACCGTGTGCTCCTTAGGGGTAAGAGGGCTGCCTATTCTGCCCTGAATTGGGATATTTTGCTTTCTTCTGCTCGTGATAGGGATTCCAGGACTTTCTGGCATTCCCTTAACTTGTTTTTGGGTAGCCCTTGTAGCTCTGGTCCCCTGTCCATTTCTAGTGAGACATGGTTGGTCCATTTTCGGACTCTTTTTCCAGCTCAGGAGCCTGAGGAGGACCTTTCCCCCTTACTATTGGACCTCCCCCTGTGACCTCGGTCATGGAGCAGGAGATGGTCAAATTAATCCATTTTCTCAAGTCAGGGAAGGCTCCCGGTCTTGATTGTGTCCCTGTGGAGCTTATTAAGTCGCATGTAGACTGGTGGGCCCCTTTTTTGGCTGCTTTTTTTACCTCCCTGGACAGGACTGGTGCTTTCCCACCTGATTGAGGTAGGGCAGTGATTATCCCCATCTATAAGGGTGGTGATAGGTCGGACCCAGGGAATTTTAGGCCCATAAGCCTGCTAAGTGTTATAGCAAAGCTCTATGCTAAGCATTTATTATCCATCTTGAATAACTGGTTGGCCAAATTTCAAGTGCTCCATAGGGAGCAGGCTTGGTTCCAGGCCAACAGATCAACCCTCGACCATTGTTTGGTCCTTTTCCATCTGGCCGAAAAGTATGTTTAGGTCAATTCCAAGCTCTTCTGTGCTTTTGTAGATTTGAAGGCGGCCTTTGATTCGGTTGACAGGTCTCTGCTTTGGGCTAAGTTAGCAAAACTGTCAATCAATCAGAGGATGCTCATTTTAATCTGTCTGCTGCACAGGGACTCGGCATTGGCTGTTAGATTTTCCCATCAGGGGCATCTTACATCTTGGGTCCCCATCTTTTCAGGTGTTAGGCAGGGTTGTACTCTAGCTCCCACCCTATTTAATCTGTTTCTTAATGACCTAGTTCCTTTGATGACTCGCTCTGAATTCTTCCCACCCAAGTTGGCCTCGTACCACTTGAGTTGTCTACTCTATGCCGATGACGTGGTTATCCTCTCTCAGACTAGGGTGGGTCTGAGCATTTGAAAGTCCTTTCCAACTACTGTTCTGACAATAAGTTGGTTATCAACTGTAGGAAGACCAAAGTCCTAGTTTTGGGGAGGGGGAAGAAGATTTATCGTTGGTCTCTTGATGCTCACTCGATAGCTCAGGTTTTTTCCTATAAATATTTGGGGATTTTGTTCCAAGCATCACTCAGTTGGACCTTCCATCGGGAGATGGCACTCAATAAAGTAAAGGACTCATTGGCAGTCATTGCCCACTTGTTTAAACATAAAGGCCATGGGAGTTTGGGGGTCGCTCTAGGAGTCATGGATGCAAAAGTGCATGCCCAGCTCCTCTATGGTGGAGCCTTATGGGCAGTGGGTTCTTTCTCCACTATAAATTCTGTGCAGTCCAGGGTTCTTAAATCCCTGCTTTATATTTCAAATGGGATTCTGCTGGGTGCCCTAAGAGTGGAGTTTGGTCAGTTAGCATGGGCTGTGTTAAACTGGAAGCAGGCAGCCTTCTTGTGGCTGCGTCTTTTCCACAATGGACACCTGAGGCTTTTGGCCCTCATTCCTAAGGACCATTTTGTTTCATCCTGGCTGAAGAACCTGTCATCCCAGTTGGCTGCCTGGGGGCTTCCACTGGACCAACTCAAGTCTCTTCCTCTGACTGCAGCCCGTGGGGTGATTAACTCCAGAATTTTGGATATTGGCCTCCAGGAGGATTGGGAAGTGGTGGGTTCCTCTGCCCCCTTGGCCCACTATAAGTTTGTTATGCCACTTGCCGGCAATAGGGCTGCTTATCTCTCTTCCTTCATTTCAATGAGGTGATTAGGTTTGCTTCTTAGGGTCTGGTTAAATGTGCTCCCTACTCACCTTTTGGATGGACGGTATGATGGTACACCTTTGGGCATGAGACTCTGCCCATTTGATTCTCTGGAAGTGGAGACAGTTGCCCATGTTCTCTTTGTGTGCCACCTTTATGATGTTCCCCATGCCCAAGTGTTATCAGTCCATCTCGATCTCTTCCCTGGTAGGACTCGGTTTGACCTGTTATGTATTTTTCTCTCTGACTCTGATATGACCCGCCTTAGGGCGGTGTCGACTTTCCTTGTGCAGGCTTTTGCTTATAGGGAACATTTAAAAAAAAATTGTCTCAGTTTTCTGCTGATGATCCCCTCTCTGAGATTGATGGGGGCTAGGAGCTGGTTTTCCAGGTCTTTTATTTATGCCCTTAGAGGGTTGTTTCTGTTTTGGTCTTTGTTTGTTTGTATGTTGGTTTGTTTGTTCTGTATTTGTTTGCAAGGACCTTAAGGTCACGCAATTAATACAATAATACTAATACTATAAACCTCTTTGGAGTCATACCAGCCAATTGGAATCTTAGCATTAGAGTCCCAATTTATAAAAAAGGAGACAGATTGCTCCCTTCAAATTATTGGCCAATATGCCTGATAGATATCCTCGCTAAATTGTATGCTAGGGATGGGCGAACAGAACCGAGTTTGGAAATTCGGTTTGGTTTGGTTTGAAAATCGAGTTTGGTTCGGAAGTTTGGTTCGGTCAACCAAACTATTCAAGTTCGGGCCGAACTTCTGAACAGAGATCGGAAATTCAAACCCCATTGAACTAAATGGAATATTATCTTATAGGGATGGGTGAACAGAGCCGAGTTCGGAAATTCGGTTTGGTTTGAAAATCGAGTTTGGTTCGGAAGTTTGGTTCGGTCAACCAAGCTATTCAAGTTCGGGCCGAACTTCTAACTTCTGAACCATGTTCACCCATCCCTATTGTATGCCAGGACTCTTTTGATCAGATTAGAGGATTGGATGGAAGGGAACAAAATTCTTAAGGCTGAACAAGCAGGTTTCAGGAAAGGTAGGTCAACAGCAGATCATTGTTATGTCTTGCACACCTGATTGATAAGTATGTGAGAGTTAAGAATACGAAAATATATGTGATTTTTGTTGATCTAAGACAGACATTTGATTCAATAGATAGAATACTACTGTGGGACAAATTAAAAAAGGACTGGCATAGATGATAGGTTGCTAGCGTTGATACAACATTTATACTAATTTACTGAAATAAGAATTTGAATCACGAACAATGGGAATTTGACAAGACCTATTACCACAGAAAATGGTGTTAAACAAGACTGCGTATTAGCTCCAACACTTTTCAATTTTTTAACTAACGATATAGTGGATTTCCTGGCAGAAGATAAATTCCACCCAGCATATATCTCAGGTAGAAGAGTAAATACATAATTGTATGTGGACAACATGGCTTTTTTAGCCATTTCGCAGATAGGTTTGAGGAAAGTAATCACACAGCTACATAAGCATTGTACTCTGAATAAGTTGGTCATTAACTGCGACAAAACCAAAGTCGTGGTGTTTGCCAAATGGCAACCCCAGTGTGGGATTGGATAAGTTGGAGCAGGTTGAATGCTATTGATATTTGGGGCTAATATTTTCTACATCAGGGTCATGGGATAAGAATTGTAAGGCCATCAAACTGAGAATGAAACAATCAGTTAATGGGGTAGTAAAAGTTTGGATAAAATATGGGGGCCGACAGCTGCTTCCAGCTCTGAAACTCTTGGAATACAAACTGATCCCTCAAGCTATCTATGGGGCTGAAATCTGGGGCAGTCAGAGCAAACTGAATCTGGAAGGCTTCCAGAATACACTCATGAGAACATTACTCGATACTCCTAAATCCACTCCAGCCTCATTGATGTGTGCAGAACTGGAAACTTTTCCAGTTAAAACCAAAATGCAAGGAAAGGTTATCAGATATTGGTTTAAGCTTATAGAAATGGCTGATGATGCTTTCCCTAATCTCTGTTGGCTGGAGAGAGGGCCTGGACTCTCTGCTTAGTCAGCTGGGGTATAGATATTTGTTACTCCACCAATCAGTTTCATTATGTGATAGGGTGGCTATTCTGCAAAGACTGGAGGATGTAGCTGGCCAGGAACAGCTTGCCTTAACTTCCTCCAATAAAATTGCCCCACTCTACCCTAGGTTGAAAGAAAGATGGGGCAGAGAAGGGTATTTGGTCAGTCTCCAAAACTTTAAATTCAGAAAGGCATATACACTTTGTCAGTTCCAATTACTTCCTTCCAAAGTCCTTGAGGGCCCTTACCAACAGATACCATGGACACTTCGTAAGTGTCCCTGTGGTCTGGAACAAATCGACGATTTACAGCATATAATATTCAAATGTAGATACACGGAGCCCATACAGAAAAACTAGCTGAATAGGTTACTATGTACCCAAAAGTTCTGTCCAAGCAGATTTTTTGCTTCAGTTTCTATTAACTAGAACAAATACAGCCCAACTGCAGGAGATAGCTAACATATTTCATTTACGGATGGATGCCAGAGAAAGGTTAACTAGAATTAACTATGTAGGCAAGGATACTATGTAGCTTGTAAAATTGTATTTTATCAATTGGTCCACCCTGTGAAATGATCCTTTCATGGCATGAGCAACTGCTGGAGTTTTATAGCTGTTCTGTGTACATATGTTTGTAAACCTGTTGTATCTGGCAAAATTGTTCAACAAGTACATGGAAACATTGTCAGCTGTATGCCAGTTGTTTTACTTTAAGTTTGGATTTTAAATGTTATTGTTTTCTAAGTTATGATGAGGGCCACAAGCCAAGCCAAATAAAGGACTATTGATTGATTGATTGATTGATTGATTGATTGTAATGACAAAACAAAAGGCTTCAGAAAAAAGTCTATATACTTGTCTAATGGTTCCAATATGGAGTTGGATTCAGACATAATAGGTCTCACCAGAGGAGGACTGATACCTTTATGGATTTTTGGTAAAGTATACAACACTGGAGTCCTCGGATGTTTATTCAAGAGATATTCATGTTCTGTTGCAGTGATATATCCTAAAAGGAGACCTTCTTCCAAGATGACTGAAATCTCTTTAAAAATTGTCTGAGTAGGATATATCTGACATTTTTTATAAAAGATAGGATCATTAACATGCCTTAAAGTTTCCCTTTCATAATCAACCTAGTTCATGATAATTATTACCCCTCCTTTATCTCCGTTTTGATAATAATATGGTTATCTTCACACAGGCTTTTGATAATAAGTCTTTCTTACTACAATTATTTCCATTATGGAAATTAAATTTCTCTAAAACTTAGTATTTTGCTTTTTAGGTATGTAAATAAGCCTGGAAGCCTGGGCACAATTTATTTGCATACTGAAGGAGTGCTTCCAAGAGCATGCAAATAAGACTGGAGAGATAAATGAATCATTTACATACTGTGGCATTGCAAAAAAGCCTGGAAGTGTGGAAGGCTCATTTGCATAGAACGGGAAGACATGTGTGGTCAATGGAGATTTTTCATATTCATTTTAGAGGTTCTGATCATAAGATCCAGTTGGAAAGAATTGCAGGTATGTTCACTGCTGCACTGGTCAGCTTCTCGGTCACTGTGACCAGCAGTGTTTGCTGTTGTCTTCCTCCTTTGGCAAGACAATGGTGGGTGTATCAGGTAGGCCTTGTCTTTGCCTATGCTGAGGAAGAGTGAGCACATTAAGGAGTGAGGCAGGGCTGTGGTGGAGCAGGGCACTCCCCCTTTAGCAAAATTATAATTTTACCCCTGCTTCAGCATCCGCTAGTTCCCAAGCCTTTGGGGCCAGGAAGCTCGGAATGGCATGGGCATATCGAGATCTATCGGGACAGGGCAAAGTCTCCTGGCCACGTGTGGATGGAAGAGACTATCCCCCATAGCAATGTCATTTGTGTACCTAGTAGCATAGGAAGCCAGCACTTCAGGGCTGCATTTATTTCACCCACAACTGCCTCTTCAGATACACCAGGCTGATCCTCCTCCTCTCCATCTGCACAACCCTCTCACCAAAGCTTCATGTCCCACTTTAATAAATTCCAGTGAGAGGGAGCAGCAAGATAGTTGATCTAATTGAGCTCAGGCAGGGATGCTTCCAGGGGATTCCAGGCTCAGGCTGTTCCTAGTTTTACTGTTTACAGGACTACAGGAAACGTTATGGCTTCAGGCAGTTTTGTTGATAACACACGAACTTTGTTGCAAGTTTAGTGAGCACTGGACATGTGTTTCTATGAGAAGAAGCACATTCTAGGAGAGGTTACTGGCACAAACCAAGAACTGGTGGCTCTACTGGAGCCCACAATCCAGTGCAGTATTGGAAAAGGGGCCAGTGCTGCCTCTGAGCTTTGTGTTTGGGGATATAGTTTTTTGTCTCGGAGGTCACAATGGGCTAGGAAATTGTAACATTCTCTGAATTCATGTGAATTTGTGCAAATTACAATTGTGGTTCCAATTGCTTTGAGCAGCCCGTTGGTGCCTGTAAAACAGTGTGGATTGTGTAAGAGATTGTTCTCTCCATACAAAGATGTCTTAGGAAATGACAGACATGGAATCAGTATGCTGTTTCAAAATTGTGGAAGACTCTAGTTGCATGCACAGTAATCATTCTGTACTCAAGCATAGCAGCGAAACTTGTCCATATGCCAGAGCTCAAGTTTTCACAGTATGTATTTGAATCGTACATAAATCAACACTGATGTTTATCTTAAAAACAAGCACATTTGATGTTGATGTAGCAAAAACTCCATTATCTGCTGATCTTTCCATGGCATTTCATTTTTGTCATTCACCTCTTCTGTAAAATTCACTGAAAAAAATTACCATTTTAGCCCCACTCATTTGTACAAGATCAGTGCATTTTATTTTGAAAGTGCACTTGTGCCAGATGGTGCATTTCTACACAAGGTGCTAGGTGGCACTGTGCACAAGACAGTCTCCCACAAACACCTCACATTCATGCAAAGATCTCAGTCCAGTTCTTGCATTCCCCAGTCTCCTCAGTACATTCAGCCACAGCTGAGGCCATTCCAGTATGTTTTCTTATCTGGGTTTTGCCTCAGGATGCTGGGAATCTGAACTAGATTTCTTGGGAGAGCAGTTGGCATGCACTACAGTAACTTTTAGTTTCTGATGATTTAGCTGGGAACAGATAAGGATAGTAAGGAGGCTGTACTTGGGACAGGTTAGTGGCATCTCCCCCAGAAATGAAAGCTGCTCCCACCCAGTCTCCTCCTGCTGCCCCCACCTTCTAAATGCACTAGCAGTGGCCATCCATCTGAAACAGCCGCCCAACCCTGTACCGGGAACCTGGAATGCTCCTAACCAGTCTCCTCTGCCCACACTCACTGGGGTCTGCAGATGTGGTCCCCTGCCTGCCAGGCACATTGCTGGTTCATTACTGTCACACCTATGGTTGCTACCTTTTGCAGTTTGACCCTGAGACTCCCATAGACCAAAATGGGAGTTTCGGGGTCAAACTGCAAAAAGTGCCAACCCTAGTCACACCACTCCTGAAGCAGCAGCAGTTTCCCCTCCCCACCTTGCTTTGGAAAGCTGTCCCTGCTGCTGCTGGTCACATGTTCTGAGAGGCTGCCCCACTATCAGCTGCTTTCAAATTAGCCCAGACTCCTGGACTGACTGTCTTTCTGTCAATGGGAGGGGAAGAGGGAGGAAGGTGTGTGAGAGAGATTCATGGTTCCTAGTTTTTTCATTGCAATGGAAAACAAGAGAAAACCGATTTTGACTTTTTCCAGAGAAAAACAGAGATTTTGCCTTTTTCTAGAGAATTTCACAGAAAATGGCAAAAATGTACAGGTTTGGGAGGAGGACACCGCGAGTGTGGGACAGTGAGGATGCTGAGGGGAAGCAACCTGAAGGTATGTGCTGTGGCGGGGCATGGGCTTGCATCTGAAGGGGTGCCACAGACTTCAAATTTTATATATATATATTTTGGACTGCTGGTGAGACAGGTACTTGAAAAATTGCATTAAAATGAAAATATTACCAAAAAATGTGGTGTTCTAACCCATACCTATATATAGTGTAGTAAGGGAATTCAACTTACATTTAATCACAGAAAAATAGAGATATTGTTTTTTTTAATCAGAGAACTTATGGTTTTTATCAGAGAATTTCCAAGTTTTTGTCCCAGAAAATTAGGAACCTTGGAGATAAAGATATGGAGGGTGGAAGGGAGGAGTCTCAAAATCCCTCATAAAAACCTCTTTCATCAAGTTTTCCCTAGTTCCTCACCCTCACAGACTATTCATTGTTGCTTCTGCTTTCCTTTTATTCCTGAACAGGAACTTGGAAAAATCAAGGTTCCCATCTCCCCTGTAACTAAGCTAAGCACTTGCACCCATGACTTCTCCATTTCATGGATTTGTCCCTTTCCCCCCCTCTTCCTTGTCTTCCCTCCTCCCTTGCCCATTCTGGATAGTGAGCTCTCCACAGCAGGGACCTGTCTCCAATTAATGATTATTCTGTGCCAGGCACATTACTGGTGCTATAGTAATAATAAACAAGAACAGCAATGACTGGGCTTAAGCACCTAGCACCTCTTTGCTAATCTGTCCTGTCCCAAACAGCAGCTCCCACTCCAAAGCAATATTTCCACTATGGCAAGGAAGGGAGAGAAGCTCTGGGGGATTTCAGACGTTACGAGTCTGAAATTCACCCTGCCTTAACCACAGTCAAACACGATCCGCATTTGACTGTGGTGAACGTCTGTTTGCTCGCCACCAGATGTTCACCACAGTCAAACGCGGCCGTGTTTGCATTCACCATGCTTCTGGATCTCCGGACAAGAGGAGGTCAAGAAGTGTGGTGAAAGACCGCCACGGCCGTGGTGAATGGAAAGTAACTTCTGTTTACTTACCGTTCACCGCGATCAATGGCATTCACCCCTGCCTGTAGTTGCGGCATCAGGAGATGGGGAGGGCTGCTGGGGAACGCAGGGGGTGGGGTGCCACTTTAGACATGATGGGCGGCCGCTTTCACCACGGGCCATGGTTTGGCGGTCCCCACGGCTGGGGGCAATGGGACACACGTCTGTTGGCACACCCCTTCACCTCCGGCTGTGGTCCAAACCACCTCACGGCCCGTGGTGAAAGCGGCCGCCTGTCACATCTGAAATCACCCTCTGTCTACAACTGCAGTCACAGCTTTTCTGGACATTGCATAGAGCTTGGGAATGTAGAACCCTGAACAGGAACATGGAAAATCAAGGGTGCAACAACTTTATATGTACCCAGAACCTGTGTTCACTACATTTCATTTTCCTCATTGCTGCCAATGGGGAAAAGACAGTGAACATGAGGCCCTGTATGGACCCATCGGCTATCCGGCACTCTCCGATGGAGCTGCAGTGGGGAAAGCTCCCTTCCGCCTCAAGCTGGTGATTGGCTGGCATACTGGGGGCTGCTGGAGGGGGTTGCTTGGCTCATGTGCCAAGCTCTATTAATGTCAAATGGTGTTCTTGGCAGAACACCCTCACGGCTTCCTAAGACCTATGCATCCAGGAAATGAGAGATGCTATTGACCAGGGAGGACAAGAGCTCATAAGCCCATACTGCCCAGTGTGTTTGAGCTGTAGATAGGAAGCAGGTGCAAACCACAAAGGCATGAGAGGGAGCAATGCTAACTAGGGGGGAATCAACAAGGGACTGTGTTGACCTCTGTCATGTGATTAATAAATCAAACACAGGAAAAGTTTCCATTTCAACCCATGATCATGAACACAAAGTACCAGAGACATTGGGGGTTACATTCCCCTCCAAAGGCTTGATGTGCTAGTTACCTTCTTCCTAAAATACTCTCTCAAGTGCTTTCAGATTTTTTTAAAAAAAAATTATTTTATTTTCACAAATGCTCAAACTTTCCTGCCACAAATTATTCTTGGCTGGGTTACAAGTGAGGTGGCTGCTGCCGAGAGCTATTTCTTTTGGAGAGGGAGCTAGGAGCTATTTTGGTTGCCTGGGTTTTTTCAGTCCTGTGTGCTGTGAGAGTTCAGGAGTTCTCACCTCTTTATAGGACTTGGATATGGGCTCAGGTTTAGAGTCTGCTTTTATGGAAAGCCCATTGTTAATAACAAAAGCCAAAGTGATCTCAGTCAATGATCCTGATGCACTCCCCAAAAAGCTTGGTGGAGGAGCTCATGTATGCCCTTTGCTTAGATTCACTGCAGCTGTCCAGGGTGGAGAGTAAGCTGGTGGACACTTTCTGGGCGATTAACCTTAAAGTCAAGCCAAAGAAGTGACTGCCCTGGAACCCAAATGATTGTACTCAAAAGCTGCACTCTCTTACCTTGTCTATGGCCCTTTTCGCACAGACACTCTAACACTGATAAAATGGATGTTGCGTTTTATTATACAGGTTGCAGGGCACCCACAGAGCATACCTGCAGCCCTGCAACATGTATAATAAAATGTAATACCCATTTTATTCACGTTAGAATGTCTGTGTAAGAAACCTGTTCAGTTATAGCCATGCAGGCTGCCAAGGGAATGCCCCTTATTTCAGAGCCTACAGCTCCATAGAATATAACAGATGTTCCTTATTTCTCCACACTGTTCCTTATTTTTGAACTTTTGATCTGGAAATAGAAGAACCCATCTTAGGGGGGAAATTGTACACAACCCCTGCCCTCACCCACACACCTGTGGCAGCACTCCCACATGCCCCAGGACAAGCTCTCCGATCAATGCTTGCAATAGCAGTGGGGAAATCCCTGTCCACAGTGTAGTTGATCAGTAGGGACAGAGCAGTGATCCCCCAGCAGCACTGCAAGCTCCCTGAAGTGCATTAATTTTATTAGGGCAGACATTAACTTATCTCCTCCAGGTATCTGCCTCTGCCTTCCTACTAAAGCCAGATATGGCTCTGCATGGGTGCAGGAAGCTGAGCTCCTTTAAGCCTGCTGAGCTGAGTATGGCACAGGGCTCCTGTAAGTCAGCCCCAACTATCAGACCATGCAGCCATAGCTGACTGCTCCTCCTCCCGCTCCCATGTTGTGCAGAGAGCAGAGCAAGCTAAGTTAGAGCTGAAACAAACAGGCAATTTTATGTTAACAATAATTTGCATTTTCAGATAATCCACCAAAGCTTCACCACAGAAATGATATTCACATCTAGAAATCATAAATTGTAGGGTTGGAAGAGACTTTAAGGATCACGTAGTCCAACCCCTGGCTCCAAGGTCTACAGTGTCACAGACAGATCTTGTCCAGCTCTGTTTTGAAAACCTCCAAGGTAGGAGAGTCTACAACTACCTTGGGCAGCTTATTCCATTACCCTACACTTCTTATAGTTAGGAAGATATTCCTGATATTTAATCGAAATCTCCCCTGCTGCAATTTAAGCCCATTCTCTCCTGTTCTATTTTCTGTGACAGTGCAGAACAAATCTTTGTCGGTGCATCCAGAATGAGACAAAAACTCAAAATTGGGTTTTAACGGTCACACTCTTTATTCGAATTATAATTAGGCTAAGTGGGGTAATTGCCTCTAAGCAATTCGGGTCCAGCACTCTCCACTCGTATAACCATTAATAACATTACTTACAGGGCTTGGCCTGGATGTGCCCTCCAGTGCCAGCCCAAACAACGTCTCCCCTTTGCTCACCGGCCAGAGGCTATGAGTGAAGGGGACGGTGTCCTTTCTGGACTGGAGTAAGGATACAGTACCAAAGGATTGAGGACCGTGCTTGTCCCTGCCCTCCTTCTGAAAGGAACCTCTCCTGGGAATGTGATCCTTGCGCTTGCTGTACCCTGCTTCTGTGCCATGTATCGCGTCCCCATCTCTTAAGGAGATGCCTCCAATTACTTCTTACTTATCTATTTAACCACACAGTTCTGGACCCCTGCAAGAGTGCGACAATGTCAATACGGCAACAAACACCCTCCAGTAAACAGCCTACAAGCCTGATGGACCAAATGTACATGGAGACACTGTGAGGAAGACGAAAACCAGGGACCCGTAATGGCCAATTTGGGTCACCTGGAAAAATTCCTCCCTGGCCCCAAAGGTGGCTGGAAATTCAACCCACAGTGCCTCAGGGAGGGAAGGAGAGGGCTTGCAGCCCCTGGATTCCTCGCTGAATGACGAGGGAACCGCCTGGCCAGCAGTGAAGCTTCTCCCCTTCTTGGGAGGGCCTTCCTTGCCATGTTTCTGGGTTGGCCAGAAAGCCCGTTGCCAGGGGCAACCTGATATGGGCCCAGCTGCCTTTCCCACCTGCCCAGGAGCCCCGCTTCAGCTTCTGCTGCAGCAGCCTTGCTTCCCGTCCTTGTCTCTCCCTAAGGGAATGTGACAAGGGGCCTGCTGGCTTCCATTGCTGCCGGGCCAAGGGCCATTGTCAGCGCATCCGGAATGAGACAAGGACTCAAAGTTGTGTTTTAATGGCTGCACTCTTTATTCAAATTATAATTAGGCTAAGAGGGGTAATTGCCGCTAAGCAATTCAGGTCCAGCACTCTCCACTCGTATAACCATTAATAATATAACTAACAGGACTTGGCCTGGATGTGCCCTCCAGTGCCAGCTCAAATAAAGTCTCCCCTTCGCTCACCAGCCAGAGGTCATGACTGAAGGGGACAGTGTCCTTTCTGGACTGGAGTAAGGATAATAAACTTCAATTCCTTCTGGTGACAAGTATACCCCATCAGAGCGATAAAGCTCAGGTGATCTGTGGGTAATTCCGTGATGAGAGATTCTTTTACCTCCCCTCAGATGAAGCCACTTCCTCACTTCCCTGTTTATATTTTGCTGAGTTTTATCGACTTTTCCATTTCAATCGTGCCACCAGATCTATCCAAATAAGGGTAGCCCTTGAGAAAAGCTTCTCCACACTTAATAGGTCGGCCTTGATGTTAACTACCATTGCCATCCCTTTTGTTCTTGGTATATAATTTTCTCCCAGGTGGATTACCACAAAGTCTGGCGGCTTTCTAGTCACCACTGCCTGTAGAGTGGGGTGTGGTTGGTGAAAACGCATTCCACTCCACCCCATCCAGTGAATCTCTGCTCAGGCAGCCAATTCCAGCTGGGATCGCCAGCGAGTCTGGCCCATGGCCTTCACAACCCATCACACCAGACTGTGGCCAATGATCCATACAGGACTCCTGCAGTGAAACCTTGTGGCACCTGAATGCACAGATGGAATACAAGAGGTTAGTGTATCTGCTCCCGGATGTAAGTATGGTATGCCTGAGAGCATCACCTACTGCCCTTATCTCTTGCTCTGGGAGGCCAGTTGCAGCTGCGAAAGATGCTGCCCCTATACGGAAGGAGTGTGACCCATACTCAGAGGAAGGGAGGCCGAGGTAGCTCAAAGCACTCCGTAGTACCACTGTAAACTGGTATCGGGTCACAGGGGAGTTGTATTCATGCTTGAAAATGGCCCCAGGTAATGGAGGGCAGGACCTACAGTATTCCTCTACAGGGCATAGTTCAGGAGAGCCATCCCTGCAGGGGGTAATCACATATCCCCTGCCCTGCTGATTCGTTTTGGACTGCCTGAGGTGCAGGCGGAGTGTCTCGCCACCCAACCTTACATCATCGATGGAGAGGGCTTTCCCTGTGCAATCCCGTCCTGACTCGGCTACAATCTCACTAACCTGGAAGGCTCAGAAAAAGGCTACCTTGAAAGTTGTTGCAAAGAATAGCACTTCAAAAGAATTATAACAAACATGGTGAAGGGCAACATTTATTCTAAGGAGGAGGGAAGGTGTGATGGGGCCCTGGTGTACCGCTCCTTGACTTGCTCTCATGACCAGCTCTTCAACATTCTCCTGCTGAAAAAACTTTGATGGGGGGAGTGGAGGGGACCTGCTAAACCACTCATGAAACCCAATGATGGCAACTTGCTCGCGATGGTCCCTACTGCTGCGTTGTGATGCCTCAGGGAAAGGGTGAATGCAGCATCTGTGCTTCATGGATGGAGAAGTCCAGCTTCCAGCCCAATTGTGCCTGGAATTCTTGAAATTCCCTGAAGGCCCTCATATACACTGCTTGGGTTCATGCTGCCTAGAGGTGTACACCATGGGCCAATGTAATTTTTGGTTTTGTTTTTCATTTTTGTTACTAAAATCTGTCATTTTCGTTTTCATAAATATCTAATTGTTTTTGTTTTTGCTTTTGATTTCATTTTCCATTGGTTTCAATGTAAAACACTTTTCCAGCTGTAAAACTTTTGTTTTTCATTATATTTGGCTGAAACTTGGAGTGATTATATCTCCAATGGACAGAATTATGTTTACCAAATTCCAAAAAGATTAGATAAATGAATGCGATTTTAGAAGTGGTTGAATTATTTTATTTTGCAAAAGTCTTCATATACATTCTTAGGTGTAACTTCTTTTTCTCATATTTAATATAGATGAAACATGGAAAGTTTATACCCCTTCCAATATTTACTATCTCTGCTAACTTTCAGAAGGATTGGACAAAGGGTCATGGTGGTATAAGCAATTAGCCTATAAATGTATGTCCGACTGTAACATCTTTGCAGTCCGGCCAGTGTATATGAAATTTGACATGTCTGTATATCAAAAATTCCCAATAATCTCTGCCAAATATCAGAAAGATGTGATAAAGAGTCCCAATTTTATATGCCTGCACAGCATATGAAGAGAAGGAGCCTATGCCAGGGATTCTCTTACGTGTCACAGTGGTATAAGATCGGTTTCTGATGCCAATTGGCTAGAAGAAATGTCAAACAAATATCCTCATTCTGTGCTGTGACCATCACAACATATCTCCCCCACTTGTTACTGGGAAGTCAGACGCATCTATTTAGAAAAGAGTCTATAGAGATTCTCTTATGTCCTCTGTCACAGTGCTGCAGGATGTGATTGTGATGATAATTGGCCAGCCTGGATGTGTAAACTATGTCTCCTGATTTCTGGGATGATATCCCCAAAGTCCCAGTTATGCCTGAGGGCCTCCCACTATGCCTGCCTTGAAGCCACTACCAATTGGTCCTGTAAAGCTGGAAGCATGCAGTAATTGGCCAGTGAATGTGTTTGTCAGTATTTTGGGTTGCTCCACATCCTCCATCCTACAGTTTCTCTCCCCCTGCCATGCAGGGTGCCCGCCTCTGACTGACACTGAATGTGCTGCTATTTGTCTGAATAATGGTGTTCACAGGGACAACATCAATTACTTATAAAATTGTGTCCCTTTATAAAATTATCCTATAGTTTCGCAGAGATGACAAGGAAGGTATGTGATACATTCCTGCCAAATATCATGTAAACAGGATGTCATATAAACATGTTAAAGTTGGAAATGTAATTTTAAGTGAATGTCTTATACCATCAGGACCCTTTATTCAATCTTTCTGAAAATTGGCAGGATTATTTTCCTTGTGGAGGGATATAATAGTCACAGGTTCCATTCAAATTGGATGAAAGATAAAGACGTTGTAACCATGAATGTGTATAAAGCTTTTCTTAAAACACAACATTCAATTGCTTCTACAATTGGTTCCCATTATCTAATCATTTCAAAATTAGGTACAGATAATTCCCTCCTTTGGGGATACATGCCCCCCATTTTTCATCAGAATTGAATAAGAAACAAAAACATTATATCCAGAAACACATTTTTCATTTTTACCATTTATTTCAAAAACAAAATGTCATTTCTGTTTCTATTTTCATTATTATTATTTGTCATTTTCATTATTCCAATAATGATAATGAAAACAACAATTTACATTATTGTTATTGTAATAACAAAAATGACATGCACACCCCTAGTGCTATCAAGGATCCTTGTATGATATCACCATCCTTCTTCCCGTCCCCCAAGCCCGTAACTTAGACTTCATCTTTGATTCACCCCTTTTTTTTTAAACCCTACATCGACTCTGTTGCCAAATCTTGTTGTTTCTCCCTCCATAACATTGCTAAGATTCACCCTTTTCTCTCTGTCTCCTTTGTCAAAACCCTTATTCATGCCATGGTCATCTCTTGCCACAATTACTGTAACCTCCTTCTCACTGGTCTCCCCTGCTCTCACCTTTCTCCCCTTATCTCTGTCCAAAACACTGCTGCCACGGTCATTCACCTCGCCTGTCACTTCGACAACGTGCAGCCCTTCCTCTCTTCTCTTCACTGACTCCCCCTTTCTGAACAAATCCTGCACAAGCTTTTGGTCTTCACCTATAAAGCTCTTCACAACCTTGCTGCACCCTACCTCTCTGTGCTAATTTCCCTCCGTACTCCAGTCCATGAACTCCACTCCTCCTCTGTCCCCTCTCTCACCCTCCCACACCACCCTTGCTCCCCTAACCGCCTTTGTCCTATCTCCCTAGCTTCCCCCAATGCCTGGAACTCCCTCCCTGCCTTCATCCACTTCCCCCTTTCCTTCATACCTTCAAATCCCTCCTCAAGAATCACCTCTTCTGTTCTGTCCTCCCCGACTCCTCTCTCCCTTCACCTGACTCCTGATGATACCCTCAATCCAGTACAATCTATTACCTGAGGTCTGTGTACTCATATCCTCACCACATGGACCAATCAGTCATCATTCTTGATGTAACAAAGCCAAGCACATGCACCTGGAACCTCGCATCTTCATGAACGTTACACTCCTTGTCTCTCCCTCTGTTCCCCTTCCTTTGAATCCGCCCCTCCCACATCTCTCAGATTGTAAGCCCTAGGGCAGGGACCGTGTCTATTCAATTACTTTGTAAAGCACCAAGTACATTGCTTGTGCTATATAAATGCTTGATGATAATAATTAATAATTAATAATTAATGTTAATTAATAATAATTAATGTTGTACAGCTCTAGGAAGCGAGAGAGGGTGTTGGCTATTCTGTTACTAATGCCAGGTACATGCTTGGTGACAAACAAAATGTTATGCCTCAAGCAAACTAAACTGATGCCCTGACCAGCTTCATGACTTCGGGGGACTTTGAGCACAGAAAGTTGATCACATGTACCACCACCATTTTGTCACACCAGAAGATGATGGAGTTGTCAGCAAAGTCAGCCACCCAGAGACATACCACCAATACAATTGGGAAGACCTCCAGGAACATCAGGTCCCTGGTGACCGCTTGCTCCATCCATTCTGGCGGCCATGTGGCAGTGCACCATTTGGCCCCAAAATATACCCCGAAACCAGAACCTCCCACTGCATCTGAGTGAACCTGAAACTCAGCCTCCAGCAGGAGTTGCTCCCGCCAGAAGCTGACCCTATTGAAACTGTAGAGGAACTCTGCCCAAATATGGAGGTCATCTCTCATGTCCCTAGTGACCTTTATATGATAGTGAACAGGGTTTGTTGTACAAGCAAGCCAAGACTGCGCAGCCGGGGGCCAACACTCTGCAGGCAAAGTTAAGGCTGTCTACAAAGGACTGTAGTTCCCACACTGTGATCTAGGGATGGGCGAACGCGGTTCGGAAGTTCGGAGTTCGGACCGAACTCAAATAGTTCAATTGACCAAACTGAACGTGCGAACCGAACTCGAATTTGAACGTTTGGTTCGGATGTGTTCGGTGAGTTCGGAATTGAATTTCCATTGATTTCAATGAAAAACACATTATTGGCTGTAACCTTTTTTTTTAATCCTTTGTAGCTGATAATTGGAGTGCCTATACCTCCGATAAAAATCATTATGTGTACCAAATTCTGAAATGATTGGATGAAGGTATCCGATTTTAGAAGTAGTTGAATTATTGTATTTTGCAATATTCTACATATACATTCTTAGCTTTAACTTCTTTGTTTCACATCTAATGTAGGTGAAACTTGTCCAGTTTATACCCCTTCCCATATTTACTATCTTTACCAAATTTCAGAGGGATTTGAAAAACAGTATTGGTGGTATAAGCACTTAACATATAAATATATGTCTGACTATAACATCTTTGTAGTCCAACCAGTGTACAGGAAATTTGGCAGGGCTATATATTATACTTTCATG